>JAKTWD010000174.1:0-15357 GCA_030581935.1 Metschnikowia corniflorae | reverse complement strand
CTGCTTTGCTTGATCGTAACTGGACAGGCATGAGCCAGCTGTTATTGGAATTGGAAGGTGACACGGAAGGGCTCAAAGAGGCCTCGGGCCATTGTTTAGATATCCTTGAGTTATGGATCCACAATATCTCGGTGGTCAACGATGCAAAGCAGACGTCGGTGCGGACACCCGTGTTCTTCCTCACGTCAGTGTTCATTTCGGTGATGGTGCTTGCGAAAACAATCGATGTCATTGAAAACGGGAGAAATCTTAGCGTGTCGGACAAGGCGATCTGGCTGAGCTGCGAGAAGGTTTTTGGCAGTATTGAGACCACCCTCAGCTCGCACGAACAGTCGTCGTACTCGGAGTTCTTGAACAGGCAGTCGGGCGGCGTGTTTGACTTTGCACAGAGCAAGGACTTTCACAAAAATGTGGCCGCTTTGCACCTCGGGGACCCGGCCACAAAGGTCAGAAAGGTGAAGAAGTGTAAGCTTCTGACACACGTACTAGGGCTAGGAGTGCGGATCTTGGCTGACGCGCCCCTTTGGCCGCTTGCAATGAGGTTTGCAGAGGCATTCAAGCATATGGCGGTGGAGATTGAGAACAGGGCATAAGCGGTGAAGAGAGGAGAGAAAGGAAGCGGGGATGTTGCTTGCGGAACTGTATGGAAGGGAGTAATTGTTGTTTTAGATTCTTCCGGAAAAGCCTATCAGACTTGCAACATAACTATTTATTAAGACCAGTTTAATCACACAGTCTCATCTAATCTGTGCTCAGGTGCCCCGCAAGCCGCAAAAATCCGCCACAAATGTCACTTGGGTCAGCGGTGGATCAAGATTGATAACAGTCTTCTCGGAGAAGAATTCCCGAGTACCAGGCCGAAGATAGCAATAGTTTCTGCTGCAAACGAAAACGTTTGGGGGCATAGTCCCGAGCCCAAGATCCAGAAGTTGATGATCTCCTGAAAATGCAAATCGTGTCTGCAGAATATAACCTGATCGGATAAAAAGATAGGGAGAGTGTAATGTGACCCATACATTAGGAGGGTAACTTTATGAATATGTGAAGATCCACTCCAACGCGGCCATGGACATGAGCTTATTGAAGAAGTATCATGTTTCACATTTTCATCAGACTGTTTTCCACTAATCTTAGTAGAAACAGGTGTACATGGAACTAGAGGGTTTGAAGAGACGCGTGTATGTTATGGAACTTGCAGGGCAGGGTCTTGTAGACCACCAGACGGTCGAACGGGCCTTCAGCTAGATGTACAAGGTTCAACTCGGTATAAGAGCTCGAACTGATGTACTGATCACGTTGCGTCTGCTTTTGATACAGATAAACTTGCGTATACGAATAGCTTGCATTCGACCAAAATATTCTTAACTCTCAGGTTATTCTGCTAGGAAGGGCACATTAATTAGGTAGTTGCATGTTCTATTCTCGTACCGAAGGTTATGCTTTCGTTCGGGATATCTATCAACAGGTTCAACTGTGGTACTTTGATATTAAAATGGATTCAGGATATCTGTGTGAGTACATTTGGACGTTTGGATGACGATTGTCATACCTTACTGTGATCGCCACACGTAGGTATTCATCTCCACGCATTGAAATAGTCATCTCCACGCAGAGAAATCTTCGTGCTACCAATATGTCACATATGCTTGAAATCACTAAGTCTGGAGAGGACTGATCCAATCACATTTTGCCCCATGATGGAGAATTAACGGAGTTTTTCGGATTCTAGTAAATCAATGTGATAATGGCATTCCCAAACGCATCAAGTTTGGGGAAAGAGTATGTTCAAGTGTACTTGGCCAGCGTTTTTTATTAAACGTAGACCCAATGAAAGGTGCACATATCGACATTGGAGTCGATCGACAGTTCAGACCCTCTCAAAATACACTCATCCTCACGAATCGTGAGCTAAAAAATACATCGATACATCTGTAATCTAGCATTCCTCAAGTTCAAACACTCATGTATACTTCCCCGACCCCAGGCATGTTAGTAAGTAGTATTTTTAATATTTTTCGCGATATTTTTGCTAGAAAAAATATTTTTCCAAAATATTTTTATTTTTATACATATTTATTCTAGTAGTAGTAGTTTTTATGCAAGTATTTTTAATATTTTTTTCAAGAAGGTGCACCTGCACACTAATACCGGAGAGCGAAAAATCCCTATATCACAACCGATCAAAACCGCAAGAATATCCAAACAAGGCTCGTATATTTGATCCCTTTTTACTCAAATTCCAAAATACCTTCGTCGTCATCCGAAATACAGATGGGCTCTTCGTCCAGCTTATTACCAGCTTCGGAGTCTCCGTGATTTTCCTCCTCCTCTCCATCTCCGTCATACAGAAAGGATATTTCACTCGAGTCCAGCTCTTCATCTGATTTCCCTCAATTGAGTCAAAGGGTCTTTTTGATCCCAGTCTAAAAGTATAGTTTAGCGAAATACTCTGATCAATCGTGGGTTGGCCTTCTTCTTCTATCTGATGATGAATTTCATTAAAGTCTGGATCCGGAATAACGCCCCTCGACTTTAGTATTGCCAACATTTTAATTGTCTCTGGTAGTGATCTTCTTCTTGCGTCCGTTAGCATGCACTTCACCTCGGAGAAAAGTGACACAGACGGCGAGGACATCGCTGGAGTACATAAAAAGTCTCTTGCCATCTCATAGATGACGGGAAACGTAGCTCCTCGAGATCTGTAGTAGTGTGCAACATTACAATCCTCATCTTGTATCATTTCGTCTAAACATCTCCTTAGTTCGTTTTCCTCTGCGATCGACTTGCTCTTCAAGAATATATTTGGTTTTGGATACCGAACTGAACCATCATTGGGCTTTCGTTATTCTTTGTGTGTAGTGGAAGCTTCTGTCTCTTTTCGTACTCCGTCTTGTACTTGTGAAAGAGTTCAAATAAGCTTCTTGAACAGCATCTGAAACAGGATATTGAAAGCCATGTGCCCAGAGAATGTCAAACTTCAAACGAGGATCAAGCACTGTCGCGATATAAAGATTTTTTAGGGGTTGGGTATTACAAGACTAAATATTGTGAACCCAGCTGTTTTATAGTTACTGCCTTGGAGCCTTTGGATTGTAAATAGGGCGCAAGCCTCAGAACAGTTAGAGGGTCTCTCAGGCTTCGAACACCACGCTTCGCCATGTATAAAAGTGCTTGAATATTTTTTTGAGAAAAAATATATTTTCTACTAGCTTTTGCTTAAAAAAATATTTTTCCAGGATATTTTTATATTTAAAATAAAAAAAAATATTTTTTGCGAAAAATACTACTCACTAACATGCCTGCTGCTCCCTATGTCTTTCATCTTTTGAAGGAACTCAGGTACAGGGAACGCAGTGACACAGCGCTCAATAATGCTTTGATCGCTAGAGGATTGAAAGAAGTCAGGCTCAAATTACTCCCAAACTCTCCTTTAGGCGATATGGACGATGGTATTCCTGTAGATATTGACAATTTGTGTCTCGCCTCCGTTCTTGACCCCCGAGTAAAGCTCAGGTTGTTCGAAAACATGGGCTTTTCGAATATTACTATTTCTACCATAAAGAGGCACGTCCGGGGCGTCTTCGATCGATACTGGCTGAAATTCGGCGTCACAGTTGTAGCGGATACCGTAAATGCAAGACACCCACAAGAAATGAATGTGGAAAAGTGGGAGGGGGTAGATTTATGCGTCACAGGTGCCACTTCGATAATTGGGGTGACGATATCTATTTATCTTGCTAAAGTTATACTGGATGATACGGATTCGATCGAAGATTTTTACGATCCTCGGAAAACCAGGTTTCCAATAATCAGTCTCATGGCGAGGGACTTCTTGGCGACTCTGGCCGTGTCTGCCCCGCTGAGTCGTTATTCTCGAGGGTTAATGACACTATAACGAAGAAACGCAATTGTTTACTCCCGATTACAACTAAAATTTTGACGATTCTCAGAAATCGAGGCCTTATCTCCGACGAGGCGACAGCATTATTTGACGAGGAGAGCGATTTTGTCATTGACGAAACACCACATGAGGTTGACAGGTGTGAAGCGCCAATGCATATTCCCTTGAACAATGAGGAACATGGAATGGATGATGACATTACTTAAGTTTTTTTTTTTTTTTCAAAGAAACAGATGTGTATCGAAGGATGCCGCTCACCTTAGCCGTGGGCGAAAACTATATATAGAAAACCTTAACACACTTGATTTTCCAGATGTGTACCGCACATTCAGTTTTTGTTGTCGTCCGGGTTCGAACCCAGGGTCTGAGGCGTATTTGGGTTAAACACCTTGACCGCTACGCCAAACGAGTCAAGGATATATACATATATTCAGAAATCTGCTTTATTACAAGCACTCACTGTGTGCTTTAGACGCTTAAAGTGATGCCTATAAATAAAAATAAAAAATTACAGTATTACAAATAATTACAAATAACTACAAATAATTTCAAATATATGAAGTTCATGCATAGTATAGTACGACTATGCCTGCTGTTCGCCTCAATGCACCTATTCAGCTCTCATCTACTCACGCAAGTTTCGATCATAAACCATTCTCAATATTATTTTAGAAATCAATTATATGCTATTCGAAACTTGATTTCGGTAGATCTCTTCATCCTCCCTTGAATCGGAGAAGCTTCCCACATCGTTATCTAATTATGGAACTTTCTTGAGCCTGGAAACACTATATTCCAGCTCGCTTAAAAGTAGACTATTAGTCGAGTTTTGAGTCTCTGTATCGCTAGATTCTGCATTGTTCAACTCTGCATCATGTCTAGAATACCAAGTCTCTGCATCGCTGAAATCGGAGTCGCCAAAACCTGGTAAATTGCGTGTAGTATCCAAAGACTCTGCTTCGCTCGTGTCCCCCAAGTTTTGCGTATAACTGGTGACAAGATCTTCCACCGCGCTCGATCCTATTGAAATCTGCAAATTACCGTTTTGAGCACACGTTGTCTCGCTCGTTGTCATTGATAGTTGCTCATTTTGCCTCTCAGGGCAGGATCTTTTCCTCCCTTCATCCAGGTTTGGTATGTTGACTATATCAGCAGACTTCGCTTCGCCCATTCAACACGTAGGTTGCTCGGAAGTGGAGTTCAGAGGTTCTAAATGAGCACGATTCTGATTAGCGACAGCTTCCGACTGTGGTAGGCGGTTAAAGTAGACACTTGCCTCTTCTGTAATAATAGCCAACATCTTGATTGTCTGCGGTTGAAATCTGTTTCGCTAACTATGCTCTTCACTCAAGAGAAAAGAGATTCCGAGGAAGAGGACATCGCCATCATGGACAAAAGATCTTGAGCCATTCGGAAGACAATAGAAAGCGAGCACTCGTTGCATTTGTAGTACTCATGAACCTGGTCCTTGACTTCGGCATTCTCTTGCTGCAAGTGCCTTCGAAGTTCGCTCTCACCGTCATGGTCATCGTCATCACCGAGCTAACTTGCGTCATAAAAAAATCCAAACACGCACTTTCAGTAATCTTTAGCTCAAGTTTTCTTTCCTTTCCTTTCGCGGCAACACCGGAAATGGAGTTTATCGGTCATTTCGCCTTTCCGTTCAGCTTCCCTCAAGCCTTTAAACTTTCATTAAAAACTATATATTATTTGTAATTATTTGTAATTATTTGTAATATCGCCTCTATATTTCAAATACTTTTTTAAAAATATTACAATTTGTAATAAACCATATTAGTAATAACTATTACTATTTATTACTAAATTTCTAATTATTACGCGCGAAAATTTTGTAATTTAACATCACTGTTCTCAACACTGCCTGGGACAGTTTCGCACTCATTTCAAGGACCCCGACAAGTTCTCGGCCGGTCGCTTCGCATCTCATCTCCTCCTCAATAAACCCAGTAAAGGTGTCGTTTCTTGCCAACCTTAAAAAGGCGCTCACAAAAAATATGACGGTGGCCAAGCTTCACGGACGCGATCTCTTCAACGCGATCGGCCAGCCCAAAACCATCGTGGCGCCGATGGTGGACCAGCTGGAGCTAGCATGGCGTATTCTATCTCGGAGATATGGCGCCGAACTCTGTTATACGCCCATGTTCCATGCCCGGCTTTTTGCCACGGATGAGAACTACCGCCGCAAAATGTGGTCGCTGTGGGACGGTGATCTGAAGAAAGATCGTCCCTTAGTAGTGCAGTTCTGTGCAAATGATCCGGACTATCTTTTGCAGGCGGCACAGATTGTAGAAAACCAGTGTGACGCTGTAGATTTGAACTTGGGGTGTCCGCAGGGAATCGCCCGAAAGGGTAACTACGGAGCCTTTCTCATGGACGATTGGGACCTTGTATACAAGCTCATCCGCAAGTTACACGACAATTTGCGGTGCCCCGTGACGGCGAAAATACGAGTCTACGACGACTGGGAAAAGTCTCTAGCGTACGCGAAAATGGTGCTAAGCGCCGGCGCCCAGTTCATCACCATACACGGGCGGACACGTGACATGAAGGGCCAGGCCACGGGGCTTGCCAACTGGAAAATCTTGCGGTATTTGAGGGACAACTTGCCGCCGAGCCAGGTGTTTTTCGCCAACGGCAACATACTCTACCCCTCTGACCTAGCGCGGTGCGAAGCGGAAACAGGCTGTGACGCCGTGATGTCTGCCGAGGGTAACCTCTACAATCCGGGGGTGTTCTGGACGAGCTCCGAGGATAAAGACCGCCAGTTTGCACGAGTAGACAAAATGCTCCGCGAGTACTTTGAGATCGTGAAAACGTGCCCCGGAGAGGCGTCCCGCGTGGCCATGAAGGCGCATTTTTTCAAACTTTTGCATGCCTTTTTGGAGGTGCACACCGAGCTCCGCCCACGCATCGGGAAGACCAGCGTTCATGCGGACTTTCTGGTGTGGGAGGAGATTGTAGAGGATGTCGAGAAGTTGGTGGGAGAGATCTACAAAAAATCGGATATCAGTGAAATCGATACCATCACCGAGGGCGACCTCCAGCCGTGGGGCGGCCGGTATAAGGAGGTGCCGTACTGGCGGTGCCAGCCGTATTTCAGGAAGGTCAACGGAGAAAAGCAGAATGCGCGGGTGTTGAAGGTGGCTGCCAGTAGTGAGGTATCGGTTAACACGGGGGTGAAGAGTGTGCTGGAGAATGAGGGGGGGAATACACTGGAGGGGAATGGGAAGAAGCGTGGTGCAGAGGAGGAGGCGGAGGTTTCTGAGAAGAGAGTGAAGGAGGATTCAGGGGACGTTGTGGCCGGAGTGGGGCTTTTTTGAGGGGTTTGGGATTTGCCGGGAATGGGAATGGGAGCATGGTGAGTGAGGTGATTGAGGAGGGTCGGGCAAAACGGTGTATCCCAAGTTGGGTCACTGACTACCGTGGGGATCGGTGAACAAGGATCACGTCTAGTACCTGAGGGTCTCCTGAGCCATTCGTTCAAAATCATAGGCCGCTATTGATAAGGGAGTCCACAATCATCGCAGACTTGGGTCTCCCGGAAGCACGAAGCGCACTGGACCATGCTATGACTTAGGTGTTTGGATTTTGCTTCGGTTGCTACCGAATCTATTCAACGAACACATCAGTCTAGCTCGATGATTTTAGACAGTGTGTTTGTGACAGTCCCGTTATTATCTGGGACTACAAATTTTGGGATTCCAGATCGATCTCAGTACATGATGGACAAGTGTCTCCGGAACCTTGCGCTTCCATCACCTATTCAGAGATTAGCGAGTACTGATGGAACATGTATAGATTTTTTGGTTCAACGGTACACTTTACTATCGCTTTCCAATCCAACAGATTGCAAAGGAATCCCCACAATGTCGTGTCGTCAGATCTCGTCTTCGGTCTCTCAATCTCGTTTATTAAGGCCAATGGGCTGGATTAAATCACTAAAGACCAGTCAGGAGCACTGACATCATACTAGACTAATTACTTAGCAGTATCTGAGAAGTCTGAGAAAGTTTGCGTTCACTTGCTGAATCGTCACAGTGTTATACAGAGTAGGGTTTGCGACAAAAGACGAAAATCCAACGTCGATATCGAGTAGAGCTATGCGTTGTAGAACTAGGAACGCTTGGACTCTAACGAGATTTGGCTTGGTCATTAAGATTCCTCTGTGATTGAAAACTAAGTCTCGGTGATTGCGGTTTAATACCGTCACCGCTGAAATATTTAGTAATCTATACTGTTTTTGACCCGAATTTCGTGTATCCGACCAATTCTATCAAGTTCACACAGCACGCCGACGATTCAAGAATGGCCAATTACAAACATGCTTCGAAACAACATCATGCTTGACATACCTTCAACTATTGTAGCCTCTTACCCCTAAATCTGATTAAGCAAAAATAGACATGTATCAATGATTCGAGATCTCATAGATTGTATGGAATTATTAGAGCTCTAGGAAAAGGATACTTCCGTGCAATGAGCCAAGGAGTTTACCACAGCTCACGAATCATCTGTGGCTTACCTCGAGCAAGGTTCAGAAATGTTCTCAGACAGAGATTTTTGTATATGTCCATCTGAGACACTGAACATTGTCTTGATTTAGTGGAAAGGTTGGTGCCGAGAGAGACATGAGAAGGATCCCGTTTGAGGATATACAATTAACAATGTCCTATTTGGCAGGTGACGAGAACAACCTGAGAGAAAACCTCGGTTCCTCAGTTTCTGATCTCATTGTTCAATTTACATTATCCAGAACATGGATTCCGTGCTCTCTCGAGATTATGACCCATCTTTGCACAGTATATAGACAGGTTTCTTATCTACTAAGAGATGCCATGGGTTATCGTGAGAGACAACCTATAACTATGTGAGCTACAGACCATTTACATAAAAATATCAGACTGTAAGTAAATTTCGAAAATTTCAAGAAATCTACCGGAGAGCGTTCGAAAGGATGCGAGAATTTCACAATAAATTTTATGCATGGAGCATATGAACATCATTTCCAATATTGCCAACAAGGCCCCGTCAAGTCTTTGAGCCACCAATCTGGTTGAAAGTTTGTCCATGTAGTCAACATCATTTCTCATCCTCGCTAACTATATGTTTAACTTGAAATTTCTTACTGTTGTGGTATCTGGGCATCCTTCGGAAGGTCCATACTGAGAGCTCTTTCGGCCGATGGTATCCAAGCTAGAGGGTTTAGCAGGGAATTCTCTATCCTAGGTGGCTTCTGAGACAGAAGAAGTTGCGAGAACGATGTCGCTATTGCCTCGAATATTGAGTTTGGATGTCTGGCTCAGAGTTATCACCAAGTCTAGCCTTAGCGCACTTGGCTCATAGTTACTGGAAGCAAAACGGTGGCAACGCTACTAGCCAGAAGTGCTTTGTAAATCTCAGTTCTCGAATAAGAATATATAAAACTTTAAATTCGGTCGGATGAGAACCTTTACTACTCCCTATATGTTGCTATGACCTCACCAATTCCGAAGAATTGGCAGAAACGGGCATTCAAGCTATCGTTTAGGCAGAACAGGCCCGAGTGAAGCAAAGTCATGTAATACTGACTTGGAGTCTTAGAAGAATATTAAATGGTGATCTTTTCTAGTTCTGTACTGAGAACCAAGATTTTGCCAGAGCTGGCGAATCAACCACGATCACAGAGCACCTGCTAGTTCTGAGGAGCGATGCAAGCTTTTACATATATATGCGTTGAGGGGGAATGTGAAACTTTAGCAGATTAAACGACCTCGATTCACTCAGTTACAGCGTTCGGTTAGGAATAATCCAGAGTAGGCGCCTTTTGGTACCATCCTCATGCATCATTCAGTGGATTGGAGTAACACGTTTCAATTCAATATTGAGCTTGTCAGGTCCTCCGACATCCACGTAGATACATTTGATTGAGTAAACATTCCAGCATCAAGATAGGCTGTAATCGCAAACAGTTTGAAAGTCGGCCGTCACAGCTTTCCCCTTCTACCTCAATAGGGTCTCCGGAACATGTGCCTCTTGTGCCACGTAACCACACCTCGCGGATCCAAAATTCTAAACGTTTGCAATGCGACCACGGCTTTGTAGTGGTTCGGTTAGTAGCCGACTAATTCTACGTCCACTTGTGGATTAAAAAAGCTTACCTTTCAGCTCACACTACAGGTCAGGCCCAGACCTATTAAAGCTCAACAAATTAGTGAAGCTACCCGGATAATGGGAAGATCTACTCCACACGGAGAGAAGAGAGGGCGAGTTCACACGGACAATGGGTAGACAGGGACATAGTGGGTCCTCTAAATCGGTGTGTGCCCCAGCTCCTTGCCCAAGTTTCAGCTCTCGCCTAGCTCAAGCCCCTTCCCTTAGTCAGAACCCCAAGAAATTAAGTTAGAATTGAACAGAGAGGTACTCCACACAACACCCAGCGCATGTAGCAACTTAGTCGAGATAAAGTCGCTAATTACTGACTTTCCACAGACAGGCGTGCACACAAGATATATGCGCTTACACGCCTACGACAATAACCACGACTGTATGTAAAACTTTCAACGATCAACTCACCCTTCAGTAGCTTGCTGTCACCCATCCCATCTAACCCCAGCCTCCATGTCAGTTTCCAGTGTACGTATACCTGCCACCAAAACCGCCAAATCGGCCATCATCTTTGTCCATGGACTTGGCGACACAGGCGAAGGATGGTCGTGGTTTCCCCAAGTTATGAAACAGACTGGGATATTCAAATCCCAGGATGAAACGAACTTTGTGTTTCCAAACGCGCCGGAAATCCCAATCACTGTCAACGGCGGACACAGAATGCCCGGCTGGTTTGATATCTACCAGTTTGGAGGCAATTCTCCAAGACAGGACCACGAAGGGTTGCTCAGGTCATGCGAGGTGATAAAGTCGTTGATCAAGGAGCAGATTGAAGAGCACAACATTGCTCCGGAAAAAATAGTGATTGGCGGCTTTTCGCAGGGCCTGGCCGTCACTATGGCAACGTTAGCATTGCTTGATTACAAGATAGGCGGGCTAGTAGCACTCTCGGGGTTCTGCCCTATCCCGGACAAAATCAAGGAGCTCCAAAGCCAGACCGGAGCTAACTTGAATACTCCTGTATTCCAGGGCCACGGCGATCAGGACGAGGTGATTGCTCACCCTATAGGAGAAGAGAGTAGTAAGTTTTATAAGAGTTTAGGGTTCAAGAACTGGGCCTTCAACACATACAGAGGTGTGGGGCATAGCACCAACGAGCGCGAGTTGATTGATGTGGTTCTGTTTATTTCGCTGATTCTCGACAAATGAGTAGAGAGTTGGAGAGTGGCGGAAGAGATGATGGCGTGGTGTGCATGTGGAATGGGAGGGCGGTGATATATTTGCTAGCAATGGTCATTGGTCGGATTCAAGGCCTTTGGGCCACGTATCTTCTGAAGATATCTCGAGAAAGAGTTCTCATGAGGTGGGAAGTGTGTGCGAAGAGATGAAACAATTTGATCAGATAGGCTCCGGTTTGCTCTGGCTGGTCAGTGGCAAAGTTGGCATAGCATAGCTGACAACTTCATCACCAAGGTCAATTATGATTCCAAGATGAGGTGTGCTTTGGAGATAGAGAAGCAAACGTCTAGCGGCGATCATGTGTTTGACCTGGGCAGCACAATATCGAGAGATCTTGGAGGTGGTTGTCTGAATAACGAGCCTAACTGTGCTGGAGGCATAAAGAAACTGTCCAAAAGTAGTTAGATATTCCGAGGCATTACAAGATGCATCGCTCAGACCCAGCGACTGTCGCTGCTTCGAATAATCAGATCATTCTTCCCAAATCATCCAGCTTAACGGCATGTGCAGCAGGCGTGGCAGCAGAGACACTTTCAAGACCATAGTCTATTGTAAGAGAATCACAATAGTCGCCCGAATAAAGTTTGGTGTAGTTTTTGCCATTCGAAGTTCTTCCTAAGAAATTTGTTAACATACCTTCCATTTGAAACGAGAACTCAACTCAACCTTGACCTTCTGAACAAGTCCTGTTCGGAACCTGCAATAAAAGTTCTTCAACGTACAAGCCAATGAGTAGTTTTGTGGATCTCTCACCTCTTCGACACAAACATGGTTCATTCATACATGTCACAAAACCTTGATATACGTGCTCATTGTTGATTATTTCATTCCCGACGCGTGGACTTGCTTCAACCAATGATTGTGTTTTAGAGCTTTCACACAAGTTCAAAACCATCTTATGAGGCTTGAAATAGCCTTTGGGCTGTCTCATGAAGATTACATCCTGTAACTTCCCTTTGAGAACATCCATTTGATGGATTTGCATCTTTTCCTTTCCTGTCAACTTCCAAAGACGTCCACTTGCATGTTTAACCACCGGAGGAAATGTTTCCTTATAGTCGATGTCTATTCTCTGAGTTTCCTGTGTCCTTGATTGACAGTACCCAACGAGACTTAACAAGCTTCACCCCTTAAGAAGTGGAACCAACTCGAAAACCCCATTTTCCCAGTGAGCTCTCATCTCCGCATCGCAAGCCTCGTACCACTTTGCCTTGTCGGTACACCTTTTAATATCAGATAAGTCTTTTGAGACTGCCTTGAGTGATTCAGTCAGGTAAGAAACATAGTAGAGAACCGAAATCATCAACTGTGGCGCTCAATTATTCACATGGATCTCTTGCTCCCTAAGCTTCATCTCTTCAAATATTCTCGTTTGCGTCAACGAGGAGTCAAACTTCCCGAGGACTTGCACACATCGCCTCGTTAGGCATCGGATGGAAGATGCAGCTAGGGGGTTATCTGACTCAAGAATTCTCCCCCTGGAAAGAAGAACTGCGTCACGATGAGGCGTGGCGACACGCCCAGCCTGTAAATGAGTGCGCTTGGGGACTTAACCCAGATTTAGCGGAGAGAAAGACAGCCGATCCACGACCAGAGGCGTGGAAGAGAGCAACGCCGAAGATTGTGTCGAAGCGTGTGACGAAGATGGTAAAGCCGTACCAGAACAGAAGAATCACATTTCCAGATGAAGTAGCACTGCTGTGAGGCAGAATAGACGATGCAAAGCCAGCGGACAGTCTCAAATGGTTAGACGTATTCGACCTTGCGCAGGGCCATGAGCTGTGGCGAAAACCGGAGACAACGAGGATCTTTTGGTAGGCACTGTCACGGACGCCGGAGGCTGGTTTAATCTAACCACTGGCATCAGAGGACTGGGGACCCTTCGCCCCAGCGGAAGGCAGATGAAGAGGAGTGGAAGTCGGAGACACCAGAGGTCTTGCGACAACGGCAGGCACGTGCTTGGGAGGCAGAAGAGACTCATGTACAACTGACATTGCTTGGGATTCAGCAGTACCCATGTCCAGAGAGTCCCGATAAGATCAGGCAGAGCTGGTCGATAATCAGACTCACTCAGTATCACTCCCCCTGGACCTGAATCTGTTTTATTCACACAAGGCGACGAGACTGAATGACTAGAGCCAGGACTAACTGACAATAAATCTCCCAGAGATGATTTTCCATCGTGTCCTCGGTATGTCCCCGTGGTCGTGTTGTTGAATTTCGCGTGATCGGATCCGGTCGCTCGTGCCTCCTTTGCTCCACTGTCTTTACTTACACATCCACTCCAACAGTCATGAAGCTTGTCTCATCCACTTCCTCTTTGTGGTAGGTGGCCTGTGGTAGGTGTTCCCGGCGTCTTGCTTTCAGTTTGTTCATGAGGTAAGCCGCAAGTTGTGGTATGAACGGTGAATTTGAGAAGAATACCGTTTGGAATGGCAATATGATCGTTTTCACCTGTCGAATCAAGATTTTGTTCATTCGCAAGCGGCTGCGAATTCTGCAACGTCTGGGGTGATTTACGCTGACCGATGACTGTGTCGCTCTAAGTGTACCTCCCTTCTTATTCGGGGTGTAATATAGTCGGTCAGAAATTAAATCGCCCACACTGGGCCGGAATTTCTCGATTGATCGTTCGGCGAGAATAAGACTGGGATCCAACTTTTCAACTGTTACGGATCAAGAGGCATTGATTTGGCGATCTGAAGTGAAATCGCGATGTCTCGATTGATCAGGAAAAACCATAGCAGTTTGGTATATGGAGAGGAGTAGGCAGGCGTGGGGTGATGAAGAAGAGTTGGTCGGGGGGTCGTCACTCCCTGCATTATGTCGGCTTGAAGAAGACAACATTTTTTTTTTTTTTTTTTTTTTATTTTTTTTTATGTTAAATTACAAAATGTTTGCGCGTAATAACTAGAAATTTAGTAATAATTAGTAATAGTTATTACTAATATGGTTTATTACAAATTGTAATATTTTTAAAAAAGTATTTGTAATATAGAGGCGATTTTTTTTAAGTGTATGAGAGATCGGGCGTGAGCCCTACCTTTTAATCACGTGAGCCCGCGCGTGCTCCAATACGCAGCTATACATAAACTATTGGGTACGTCCAACAGAGGAGGATGACATCCACATCCATCTTGAGGACTCGCTACGTGCACACGCATACGTCCTAGTATTGGTATATAGCTAGTAGTTATCGATCAGGCTACACTAGCGCAATAAGTCAGGTTACCCTTTACATATCGAGTCCCTTGTTTGGCATGTTGTCTAACAAAGTGGACAAAATAATGTGTAAATACTTACGGGAGCTCACCACAGATACTCAAAGCTATGAAAAATCATTAGCAGAAAAAAGCACTTAAAGGCAGTACATACTTAGCAATATTTGATTGAAGCTCTAGCCAAATTCAAAGAACTTGTTCAAAAAAAATTTTGTGGTTTGTATTTATTGGCTGAAACTAACCGATTTTGTAATGTACGCATGTCAGTGTTGATTCGCATCGTAAATTCATCGTAAATTTCGTTAAAGTTAACGATTTTTCGTTATCGTAATTACGATTACGATAGGCCCATCGTTAGTAAAAGATTCGTAAAATTTTACGATACACTTACGATTTTCCGGCATATTGCAAGGTGTGCACAAAGTGTATAAGGCTGGCTCTGATTGGGCGGTTCCATGCAAATCAAAGAACAGTCCCTAGTGCAGATCTTGGTTGTGGTAGCAAATTCATTGAATAGCTGTGGTTGAAGGCGTACTCGAATCATCAGCAAGACTAGAAGATCTCCGTGGCGTCAGATTCTAAATGATCGAAATCAAATGTTTCGAAAACGAGCATTCATGAGCAATAGAATTAATCATCCTAGTGTCCTTGGGCATGTCTAAACGTAATGTTCAGGGGTTTCAAATTACGCACGCGTCGTTACTAGCGTTTGCAGCCGATCCTATATGTCCCCAGCTTTCTGAAATCCTCAAACAAGTTACGAAAACGGCTCATGCGAACTTGCAGTTTTTCGAGCAAGCACAAGAGCAAAAGCAGCAATGCGGGTGAAGACCCTCAACTTGCGGACCACATTCACATTGTGGTGATCTGCGATGTTTGCTACTTATCAGT
>JAKTWD010000173.1:0-15408 GCA_030581935.1 Metschnikowia corniflorae | reverse complement strand
GCAGAAAGCCCCTTCTCAAAACGTCGGTGTCGATGATGGGTCTACTGGTGGCGGTCTTGGGGTATGGAATCTCGTCAGGGAACGCCATATGCTGCATTCTCGGCACCTTCACCTACATCACGTTTTTTGCTGTGGGCCTTGGTCCAATCCCATTCTTGTTAGTGGGCGAGATCACACAGCCGGAGGCGAAGGCACTGGCGCAAAGCTGGGGCGTCACGATGAACTGGCTTGCGACCTTTGTCGTGGGATATACATTTCCTATTTTGAAGGACTCGGGGACTGGAGCGGGCGTGTACTATATCTTCTCGGCCAACTGTGCGATAGCCTTCTGGTTTATAAGCCGTTGGATCCCCGAGACGAAGGGCTGTCATTCGTATGAGCAAGTGTGGGGAATCTAAGATCAGGAGTATGTTTGATTGGGAGCCAAGAGCTCGGGGTTTTTCATCTGTGGAGTTTAATAAAGGGACGAGGAAGCCTTGAGCTAGAGGTCAATGGTAATTAATGAGGGCATTGTTTTGCTCAAATCCTGGCAGAAACCTGAAGATCTCACGGCTTTGATATGCTTGAAGTCTCTAGAAGACTTCAACACCTTGGAGCTACTATTCGTAAGTCATGATGGAAATCGACAGACACCGATGACGTGCAAATGAAAACACCAGTATACTTGTTGGATCATCACCACTATAGCGAAAGAAACCTCACCTTAGAGCCCATCGTCTGGTTGAGGCAGCTGTATCAAATGGCTTGATGAGATGAGGAACAGTTAAGTGGATATGTATCTTCGATCAAATTATCTAAAGGGATGTCTTGCTTGGGAAGGGCAATTTCGGTGAAAGTGAACACTTAAAATTCATTTTGGAAGCTCCGATAAAATTATTGATCTTCTTTCAAAACTGAAAGCACTAACCTTACTCGAGCGACCATCCTTGCTCAAATTAGTCTTGTGCCGTTCATTTGCATTCTTTTGAATATTGTCAAGTTATTTGATAGAGCAGCACTCTTATTGAAAAAGGTAACATCGAATTTCGAGCCAAACCGAAATACAAGCAGCAGACTTATTTGTACGTCATCTCACCCCCAGTGTGAGGATATCTACACATGAGCCCTTCTCGAAAGTGCGTTGAAAAATTTCGTGAGTCTTCAAGATCACACACTATGTGGCTCCGACATAGAACTGACTCACTTCTTGATTTCTTACACATATTCTAGCGGATGGTATTGTTCACTTAAAGAATTTAGTAGCGATGCAGAACTAACATCAACTTTAGGTGTTTGCCTAGATACCTGTGTAGTCTCTAAATTAAACAGAAGTTTTGTCTGTATGTTTTTTCAAGCAAGGCGATAGATTGGCAATTACAGATTCAGTCGAAGTAGGCACAGTGATGTGATGCTATACCACACGAAATTCTCGACTCAGAATTCATTTCTGCAATGGGTACAAAATGTCACCTCTTTTTTGGGGACAAATTCACTTGCAGTATGTGAGGCTTTTACCGGAAGCAATCTATACCGTCAAAGAAAGCCCCATATCACTTCTTGGAAAAAACAATTGGAAGCGAATATACCCGACCTTCCCAAGCCACACTCTTTCCTCAATATACTCCCAGGTTCTGCGAGCCGTGTCACTCCATTCACACCCGAGTATGCTCTAAATTTTTCCTTAGCTTGCGTTTCAGTAGGGGTTAAAGTAGATTATTAAATCCTGTATCCATTCTTTTGAAACAATAGGTTCGGGAAATGATTTTCGGAGAACTAATGAAGTTGCGCATATTTACGTACTCATATTTCAATGGTACCAAAATCGAATTGAACTTCATGGCCAATGTCAACTCAAAATCTGTGCAATGATTAAGAATTATACTCGACATGAAGGGGAGCCTTTCGTATTAATGAGAAAGATAATATAGTAAGATTCCGCTCGACTTGTCAGACAAATATATGGATTCGTATATTTGCGTTTCTTTCGTTTGGCGATTGCACGTAATGAGACACGAGTCACCATATGTCTCTTGAACTTTGGTGTCTCACCTTAAACTAGAAAATTCAGATAACCCTGGAGGATAGTCTAAAGTGCTTTGGAGAGTTCAACTGGAAATCTCACCAATACCAATGTCGTAGACCCATAGCAGATAAAAAAGAGTACATAATAAAATACTACACGGCTTCGTCAACCTGTAGGGCTGGTCTGACATGCCCTGCATTAATAATCAACTGGTAGAGGCTTGCAGCTGAACAGACTGGCCCTTGGACATTTTGACGTTTGTGGAAAGCTTTGATATTGAGAAAATGAATTACATAGTTTAATGGAAAAATCACTGGTATGATTTTCCTTGTCACTACGGATCGCGATATGGTAAGTAAGTGTACAGCAGTACACAACTAACCACTACCTACTACACTATCTAGAAATGACCAATTACAATCAACTACAACAGTCACAAACAACCAACTAACACTGACTCACAGCACTGACATGTGTCTCTGAAAATAAGAGAGGCCGGACACAACAAACCACAGTCACGTGCGCGTACCTAGGGCGCAAACCCGGCCCTAAACACACCGCCGCATCCACTCCACCCACTCCGTCCTGCAGACAAGCCCCCAATCGGCCTCTGCGCGTCGGCAGCTGCCGAATGCAGTCTAGCTTAGTGCGAGAAAAATCTTCAACCATTTTATTCTCCATCTTCTAGTGTCACACCAATAATGCCTACCAGATTAACGAAGACCAGAAAGCACAGAGGTAACGTCTCTGCCGGTAAGGGTAGAGTCGGTAAGCACAGAAAGAACCCCGGTGGTCGTGGTAGAGCCGGTGGTCAGCACCACCACAGAACCAACTTGGACAAGTACCATCCTGGTTACTTCGGTAAGGTTGGTATGAGACACTTCCGTTTGCAAAGAGCACACTACTGGAAGCCTCAAATTAACGTTGAGAAGTTGTGGTCGTTGATCGAGGAGGAAAAGAGAGACGAGTACCTCAAGTCTGCTTCTTCTTCTGCTGCCCCAGTTATTGACACCTTGGCCCACGGTTACGGTATTGTTTTGGGTAAGGGTTCTTTGCCCAAGGTTCCTATCATTGTCAAGGCCAGATTTGTGTCGCAGTTGGCTGAGCAGAAGATCAGAGCCGCCGGAGGTGTTGTCGAGTTGATTGCTTAAATGGCTTGATTGCTTAAATGGCTTGAATGTGCTTGGTGCTTAATGTGCTGAACGTGCTGAATGTGCTCGAATAGGCTTAAATGGACGGCTGCAATGAACCTTGTTTAATAGTCACAATAAATCACAACGTAAAATGCGGAGGCTCGCAGATTGGGTGGAGGTGATCTGTGTTTGTAGAATTGGTGTAAGAAATCTGCTTGGATAAGGTCCTTGGACCTTGGAGTACTGAGGTAACTTTATGGGTTCTTCTTCTGAGCAGTGCGCTTTAAGTGTGAGTGCCCGCTTTTGCTGCTCAATAGCTACTCTTTGAAATTAGTTCTTGTACTCATAATTTTATGAGAACGTTGAATTTTTTCTTGTTGTCTTGAATCCTTTTTGAATATTAGCACTTTTGATCTTTTTGCGTACCACGGTTTCCCAAAATTCCACAAGTCTGCTTGGCTTTGTAGGTGATGCGAAATGATCACATGTAGTCTCGCGAGAAAGTGCAATTCAGGCTTCATGGGCTCTTAACGTCTCGAGAAGACTGGACAAATCGCCACGCGACAGATAGTTTCTACTAAGGCTGTCGTTTTCTCTACCTGTCCATTCGCGTATGAATTGCCTCTTTTCGTCTCTGAGGATTTCGTTCTCATATAAGGGCCATGTAAACCCTCTGCTCATTTGCCCAATTTGCATTTTGAGCGGCGTGGGAATTTAATCCGTAACCTCTGACATGAGTTCTTTGATATTATCTGTTTTGATCCAGCTCGGAATAGGTTCTTCGGTCTCAGCGGCTCCCAAACTCGCACGGGGCTGGAGACTGGTGTTGATGCTTCGAAGCAGATTTCCAACTTCGAAACAACGCGATCGAATTCAAATGAAATTAAACCAAAGCCGCCGAGGCCGCTTTTTGTATTTTGGAGTTGAGAGCGTTATATCGAGCGTCTTAATTCAATATGTTGATCAGATACCGCGCGTAGTCGTACCAAGGATATCATCATACGCCTTCTTCAAAGGCCAAAACAGGCCACATCTAGAGGCAGTAAAAGGTGAAAAAAATGCGGAGGTAAACAGAGTGTGATGACTTTTTTTTCACGGCAGCAGTTGTAAAACTCCTCAGCGATATGGCTGCCATGACCAGCGAATATAAAAAGTTGACAATTGCCCCTTGTGGGCTTTTCAGTTTGTGATATAAATCTCACTGAAAGCTATTTTCCAGGCAAAAGGCATGTATTCTACCCACTTCTTTTGCGGTATCTTTCCCTTGAAAATAATGGTATGAGCGAATGCCCCTCCTTTGGAGCTCACACACTCGATGGATGTGATCCATTCTCTAATTCCTGTTAATAGCTTCGGGTGAAACGAATTTCCGAGCCTGTTATCACCAGATGTTGATAGGTCGCCCCTAATGAGAATCCGGTCTACTCAAAATCAAATAGTCATCCGCGTCTATTCCATACTCCATCATTGTCTTCCCAAATAGGAAAACCACCCGGAAACGACCTTTGGGTCTTCACACTTCGCTCTCTTAAATAACAGGGTCTTGACTTTTTAGCATAGATTTCAGGATCGCGTAAATGAAAACATATGAGCCAATTCTTGCCCAACGGCCGCCCACGTTTGCCAATGCGGGCCGTAATCAAATTGGCCTTTGCTCAAAATCTGAGAAATTGGGAGAAAGACCAGCGACAGTTTTGTCCCTTATCCATTTGGCAAGTACCTCTTCTCATATGTAGTCATAATACATCCATTGGGGTGCGTCTCGAGGAGTGATACATGCTGGGGGTGTGTAAGCGCATGTGTCTTGTGTATGCCTGCTAGTGGATAGTCAGTTGTGTAGCTACCTAATCTCGTCTAGGTTGCTAATGCGCTGAGTAGTTGTAGAACTCTCTGTTTAAGTACAGCTTAATTCACTGGTACTCTGACTTAGGGAAAGGGTTTATGCCTGAGCTAGGCACAAGACAAAACTCGGGCAAGGAGCGGGTACACGCTGGATCAGAGACGGACCCAGCATTATCCGTGTTTGCCCATGGCCTGTGTGAAATAGGCCCCCTATCCGTGTAGGGTAGATCTTCCCATAAGCGGGGTCGGGGCATTAGTCTGTTGAACTATATATAGGTCTAGGCCTGACCCGTAGTTTGAGTCAGAAGGTAAGCTGTGACAAAACACAAGAGGACGTAGGTTTAGTACAGATACTGACCGAACCAGTAGAAAGCCGTGGTCGCTTTGTCACAGTACACTACGCTTCACGCGATCTCGAAGAGTGGAGCGAGGCACTTTAAAAGCCCAAGCTGCTCCTAGAACTGATGTGATCAGACCAGTACTAACAGGCTGAATGGCTAATGTCATCCTCCCCTCTTGTCCGAGCAATATCTTTGCTCGAAATATAAGGTTTTCTCCATGAAGGAGGAAAAAGAATTTGTTGTCGTTCGACAACGCGTCGCATCTAAATGGGCCGTCACCCGCACCTACGTTATAGGCTGCAAAGTAGCAAAACATGCAACCATAGGTCGTCAAGTGAGTTTTGATCAGTCGAATTATGGCTTTCGGTAACTGCTTTTTGCTCCTTACTTTATCGCTTTGTTCAAGAATTTCTCATGCACAGCCTTGCATAGTGCATTGACTAGTGTACCCCGAAGATAGCCTCGACACACATGTCTATCATCAACAGGTGGCCATAGCTCAGCACATAGAAGTCTTTTGACATCTGAAAGCCATTAGCTGACCATTTGTCAGCTAATTCATGTGATGAGAGAACTGCATTTTGATTATCTTCCACCTTAAATTTCCTTGCTGTGGGCAACAGAAGTTCACGGAGACATTTTGATGAGAATACTTGATATACCAGAACTGGAATGCTCTTTCAAGCGAACGTGTCTTTTTTCGATTGTGCTCAAGATCATTGGTTGCGGATCACGAATACCTCAGGACCACTTGTCACCTGCTGCATCCTTCACGAGACCACTTAGAAGCGATAAGAGGCTGATGTATCCGACTGTTCGGTTCCACACAAACACCTTCTACATTTCGCACAATTTTTCCAAAAAACTCCCACGAAAATCAGACATTCTGTTGAATCTATTAGATCGAAGTTATTGATCAGGAAATCGAAACATCAAGGGCGAAGTATAGCGCCCCATACCGTCTTCTCTCTACAAGCTAGTACCATTTATTCGCTTGCGCTGACATACATTTGGAGTTCACGGAGAAAAATACCGAGACGGCGAAAGTCATTGGTCCGATCCGAAAAAATTCAATATTTGTGAGCAAATGCTAACATTTTTCCCGAATCATGAATCGTTACAAAGACATAACAGGGATCTACTCTGCTTCCCCAGACATCCAGCTCGTGGGTGCGAAATTGCCCTGTTGTGCATAGCAATGCAATACTAGCAATGCAATACTGTGTTCAACACTATGCCACCATCCAATCGTTTCACGAACGACTCCGTTCAAATACGAAACCTGTCAAAAAAATCAGTCCAATCAAAACAAAAATCTCACACTTACTTTTTCAAGAAAATTTGTGTCGTTATTAACCGGCCCGACGGTTGCACTACCTGCACTCCCATTGTTTACTAGCGGAGATGCGATCTGGTTGACAAGGAAAAACGAGCTTAAAATTCACCCGCTAAGTTTGCAAACCCAGACCAATACCAAAAACAGCAACTATGCCAGAGCAGTGGAAGCCAGAGGCACATTTGCCCGAAAAAGTAAAACGACTCCTCAAAGAAAGAACACCGACCAAAAGCATGTTGGCGTTCGTTGAGATTTTGGGATATTTAAAGAAACAGCCCAGAACCGGGTGGATCGACCACAAAATCTCCCTTGTGGAGGCCGAGAGTATTGCAGACCATATGTACAGGATGGCGACGATTGCCATGACATTGCCTAGACTGAAGGTAGATACCGACAAGTGCGTGAAGATCGCTTTGGTCCACGATATGGCTGAGGCTCTTGTAGGAGATATAACTCCATTTGGCGGTGTTCCAAAAGAGGAAAAACACCGCCGTGAGCTTGAAACAATTGAGTTTTTGGCGGCGATTGTGGCTGACTACAACCCCGAATATGCCCTTGAATTGAAAGAGTTGTGGCTAGACTACGAGGAGATCCGCTGCTTGGAGGCACGCTACGTCAAGGATATCGATAAGTTTGAGATGATTCAACAGGCCTGGGAGTACGAGCAGGATAAGGGTCGCTCATGTAATTTAGATGAGTTCTATGTGGCCCGATCGAGCATCGTGACGGAAGAAATAGGCGCTTTGTGTGATGGCATTATCGAGGAGAGAACGAAGTTTATGGCACAGCTTGATGCGAAGAAATAGACGTGTTTTCGTGAAGCGGGTCTTTTTGGGGTAAAGAGTCCTAGCCCGAATCTTTCAAGCTTCCGCTGTATGCGTGAGTGACGGAAGAAGCTTATTATTTATTCGTGCATTGCCTAGGCTGAGTGTTGTTATTGTCTTGTAGCATTTCAGTAACCTTTTCTTTATTTATTAGTAACGATTTGTGAGACTGCCAAGAGAACTGAATTCATAGCGTACACAAATCGCGGTGGCATACTCTATGTTGGACAGAATAGGGTGGTTCTAGATGGCAGAGAGAAAGAGCCCAAAGTAATTTTTATTTTTGTGTGTGAATCTAGCTGTCCAGTCGTAATATAAACACCTGCCATTTTTCATCAGCATACATATATGTCTAGCAGTCGCTCCTCGGTTGCATTTTGATCCAATCAAGAAGAGGGTAATAAGCGATAATATATGTCACACAAATGGTGGTGTTGGATGATTAAGAGTATTTATTCGGAAAAATACCGCAAAACTGCATTTTTTCAACAAAGAAGTCATTGAGATCCCATAGTCCAATATATCTCGGTATTGCATACTGCATCAAACACTCGAGGCTGTTTATGCCTTATCTATTACTAACGATTCTTGCCACTGCCGATGACACAAGAACAAGAGGAAACTAGCCAAACGGAGGCCGTCAAACCTGTTTTTGGGGCGTCCGGAAGGAAAATAGTTTACGATAAAGATGGGAAACCGTATGTATTTCATAGAACACTGGACACCAAAGTATGCCAAATGCTAACAAGACTTAGATGCCGCACGTGCAACACTCTCTTAGATTTCCAGATGGTCTCCGGCAAAACAATGAAACCAGCCAAAACAACCGAAACAACTAAAAGAGTCGAATCTGCATATGCCAAGGAAGACCCTCCCGATGTAGAAAATCTAGGGAAGTCTTCATGGACGCTTCTTCATCTGATAGCAGCAACATATCCGGAAAATCCCAGCAACAAGCAGCAAGCCGATATGAAGCAATTCGTGAAACTTTTTGGAAACTTTTACCCATGCTGGTTTTGCGCCGATGATTTCAAGAAGTATATCGTTGCCAACGAGCCTCAAACAGAGACACAAGATTCTTTCGGAAAATGGCTCTGTGGAGCACATAACGACGTCAACGAGAAGCTCGGAAAACCTAAATTTGACTGTAATTTGTGGAAACAGAGATGGAAAGATGGATGGGAATGAGAAGCTAAAATATAAGTTCAAGGCTGTGGTTTGGTGACTGCTTTATTGCACCACATTCCACCTCAAAATGATACATTAACCTGTAAATAGACAAATAGACTTGTATCGCCTGGGCAGTGAACAGCCATAATTTCTGCTGTATTGTTAATTCTGATTCTAACTCTTACTCAGACTAATAAATGCTCTTGATAAACTCCTTCAATTCGTCCCCAGCTTTATCGCTGGTGGATGGAACGAACTGATCGGCCACCATCTGCTTTTTCAATAACACGATGGTCGGAATTTTGCTGACCGCATAAGTTTGCTGGAGCTCTCTTCCGCCCGGCGAGTCACATGCAATATTTGCCAAAGACACCGACTTGGACACGTCCAAAGGGTACTGCTTTGCGTCTGAGAGAACATCGAAAAGTGCCTGGGTAATTTTGTTGCAGTTTTCGTCCCCAGGAAGAGTGAAGTTGAGCAAAAGAGGCTCCTTGCCCAAAACCACAGATCCGAGCTCCGTGGGCGTCTCGATATACGCGGGGAAAAGCCTATTTTTGGTGGTTATTTGGCTGGGACTCGGAGGATAAATAAGCTTTTTGTTGTATTTGGTGAGCCAGCCGAAAAGCGTCCTTGCGGGCATCACAGAGCGAAATGCGAGTGGCATGTATTGTGGACGAATTATTTGGAGCATAGAGACTTGGATGTTTTTGTTCTTTCTGGTATGAAGTATGGAGTTGAAGGCAACGGTTGCTGGTGAGTGCGAGAAGAAGGTGCGGCCTCGAAATCCGGGGTCGCCTCTCACGTGAGATCAACAGAGGTGAAAAGCATTTCGGGTTTTAATTTGAGATGATCAAAGTATGAACATGGTGAGAAAATTAGAGATGAGAAATAATGTAATGAGTTTTCGTCATTTTAGGAGCATATTGCGTTGTATTGGGTGCGAAAAGAGAGAGTGAATAGAGCGTAAATTGAGTCGTGAACTTAGATCGAGAAGGTGAACACTCGGGGTTGTGTTCTTCGATTTTGCTGGCTACACTGACCTCAAAATCTCAGTGTTAAACTTTTGGGCAATGTAGACTAGAATTCCGTGTTGCTCTGTATCAGTTCCCAGACCTAGCACTTGACTCCCGGGTTTGGGCATTATACTACTTTGATTTTTTTCGCCGCAGCCCGGGGCGACATTCTTTGCTATATTACAAGCTGGTCTTTCTTGAGTAATCTATATTGCAGCTCGACTGGCGAAAAGTCGGCCCGACGGTAAAATGACGATTGCTTATGTGCAGGTCATTAACCCCAGCAGTTAGGCACTGCAGAGTTTTGCTGTGTTTCACTGTAAATTTGAATTTGAAGGTTCAAACTGATGTTATGAATTGCCTGAGTGTATTAGTAGTCTTGATTTTTAAATCCAGTCCTTGTCTTTGTTTAATAGAGGTGTTAGTTCTGGGGTTTGGACCGGCTGCGAAGCACGCCTATGGTGCATATATTAAGCCTTATAGGTAATATTCGGTTTTGGATACCCATCTGAGGCATCATCGGGTTTTCGTTTTCTCTTTGCATGTAGTGGAAGTTTCTGCTTCTTTTCGTACGCCGTCTTGTACTAGTGAAAGAGTTCAAATAAAGCTCCTGAAAAGCATTTAAAATGGTAGATTGTAAGCCATGTGCCCTGAGAATGTCAAACTTCAGACGAGGATCAAACACTGTCGCGATATCAAGATTTTTTAGGAGTTCGATACTACAAGATCCGATTATGTAACATTTGAGTGATTGGACACACGTGTTCAGAACACCCATAGCTAGAAAGGAGTCTTCTTGAATTGTGGAGTATTATAACCCTCAGGTAAATCTAAGATTTGTGTCACTAACGGTATTGTGAACCCGGCTGTCTGATAGTCACTGCCTTGGAGCCTTTGGATTGTAAATTCAGATATGCGGTTTTTTCTTTCAAGAATCAATTGTATTATAGAGGCTCCCACCTGAAGCTACAAAATCTATACTTCTATAGAAAAACCTTTCATATATTTTGGAAAAGGCACTGAGTAGTGAAAGAGCCCGACTTTCCCAAGCCTTACTCTCTCCTCCTTTCCCTCCTCGCTTCTGCAAGTCGTGTCAGTCCGCTCTGCCCCGAGTATGCTCCAAGAACTTCTTCAACTTGCGTCTCAGAAGTATTGAAGCACAATGCCCGATTCCGCGTCCTTTCTTCTCGAACAATAAACTCGGCGAACAGTCTCCACGTACCAATTGAGGTTGCGCATCGAATTCAATTTCATGGGCAATGTCATGCCTAACTGATTCCACCAGGATTTCGTGCTGCTGTATTCGCTCTAAAGATGCTTGAGCATACCTGTCAGATCTACCCTTTCAAGGCACAAATGACATTTGAAGCCTGGAACTGGGGTCTCTGTGTCATGAATCGGAACATGAGATCCGAATCTAAAATGATGGAGAGCTTTCAAATCTTTGTGCTGTTTCCATTCGTATTAGTGGAGTTGCCTCCATAATCTTTCCCATCGTCGTTTGGGATGAGCCGGTGGGCAAATTTCCAGAAAACTCCCCGGTTGTATTGGTGGAAATTTCTCTTGCTGCTTGCGACTGACAGTTCCGTTTCGGTTATAATCAAAGATTTGATTCTGAAGTCTTTTGTTTGGCTTCACTCTGCCGTTTCACGATTTCCAAAGGTTTTAAAATAGCATCACGGAAGTGGAGAAATCTTGAAAGAATCGAAAGCCATCGTGTATCGTTATCTCACATAAGAGTCTGAAGACCTGATTCTTTCTCAGTTTGGACGATGTTTGTTGAACAGTTCTGAAGGTGTTTTCAAAAAGGTGTTTTCACGAAATCCGTGAATTAAAGAGAGTACCACCTCAGGAACATGTTGCACGTGCTGAACGTGATCTGTACGTGATCTTCTTCAATTTTGGTGCAAACACTTTTCGTCTTCTTTGTGTTGAAAAACGTGGTCCATTAAAGCTCCTATCACCAAATTCAAACATGCCCGGCGCACCTTGTGTCTCCTATACTGTCATTGATATTAGCTGAGAGATTCTTAATTAATGTGCTAATGAGCGAGGCGTTGTCCCTCGTTATCGATATAATGCGTTGTTTGACGTCTCATTCATCAAGCACCCCACTGAGCACTTTTAAAAGAGCGTCTCCCGTATATGAAACATCCAGGTTCAAAATTTCAATGCCGATGACATTGCGTTGTAGATGAAACAGCTCATCATGAAAATGCAAAGTGACGCCAAGAAAGTCAAGATTATTACCGGACCCCCACTCGTCAAGTGTAAGAGCAAACCGGCCCTTGGTTTTCCTCAACTAGACCTTCAAGCGATCTCGTTCCTGAGTATAGAAGTCCCGAAGCTTCTCTTTCACGAGGAAGTGCGATGGTTTAGGAAGGGTATCTGTCTTGCACAGTCTTACGTATTCTTGCAAATTGTAGAAGTGTTGACTGTCAGCTGTTGTGAGAGGTAAGTAGTTGTCCAGAAACAATCTCAATATCAAGGTGAAACAGATATCAGACTTAATCTCAGCAGGGATGAACGTAGGTAGGCCCCATACACTAGGGCCCGTTTTGCTCTTGGCGAACTGAAGTGGTATATATCAATCGATAGTGGGCGTCGAAGAGATAGCTGGCTCTCTCAGGTTGGTTTGAATACCATTGGCCTCCTCGTATCCTTCAATTAGCATTATATGCGGTGGCGTGATCGTATGTTCAATGAGAGCGCACATTCGAATGCGCCGACAGTGCATAGAAGATCCTTTGACATTTGGGAGACGTCCATGTAAACTTGAACTTTGCTTTGGAGCACGAATTGGAAGCTTTCAGCGCAGGTTCAATCACTATAACGTTGAAAAGCTTTGATGTCTCGCAGAAGAAGATTGAGGTGTAGTGGTTTCGACAGCAGACGGCTCTAGCCAGGGAAACCCCAGGGGATGCTTCTTGGCCACCGATAATGTTGTTGCAGAAGAAGCAATTGAAGAAGCATTTGGAGGAGGTACCTCTTAAGACAAGATGGATCCACCTCAGTCGCAAAATCAGACTCACCTCAGTGGAGAAAACCTCAGTAGTTGCGTCAGGTGGCTTGTGGTACCGAATGACAAAAATGAATATAAATGCCAGCTGGTGACAGTATTCAGGAGCATTGGAACCCATGAACATTGGTCGTTGAAGTGAGCACACGTTTCCTCTGAGAGGCATGATCAAAGCCGCTCAAGGACAATCCAAGATGGGCAGGAAGCAATCTCTCCGCATGCTTCAGCTGGAAGCCCTCGACCTATAAAAATTTCAAAATAGTGTCATTTCATACCAGTGCCGCACTCACCAAGTTATAATCAAGGCCCCTCGCGATTGCCAGACCTGTCATTCCTAATAGTAGTCAGACGAGCGACACGAAGCTTTCTTGAAAGAGTCCAAATCACTTCTCTTATCAAATCTGCTCTTTCACAATAATACCGTCCATCGTTCAAGAACTTACACTCATCAAGGACCCATCCCACAGTACACTCACTTTTCCTAAAATTCACCCCATGACCCTGAGCGCAGTTTCCACCGCCGCAAACGTGCCAGCACTACACGGAACCGCTCTCAAAAGGCACGGGGCAATTCCCTTCCAAAATCCGCGCACGCCATTTGCAGTCCAGATGGCTCGGGTTGCAGATGCTATACTGCCGTTATATTTCGACGCGTTGCCGAACCCATCGCTCTGAATGTTACTTTTGATGACATCAAGCGGGTAGCTACTGAGCCATAGGGCATTGCCAGCCAAAGCCCCGGCGCCCAATAGCTCAAAGGTTGGGATTTCCCCCCTCAGTTTATACCCACGGTGGTCGATAAGGTACTGGATCAATGTTTCATAGGTGAGAAACCAGACCCCATAGGCTTGCACTTCTCGCACAAGCGTGATTGCGGTTCCTCTGTATAGCCCGGCCAAGCCTCTGGCGTTGTAGATCTCCTTGACTGTGTCCTTTAAAGATGTGGACTTGGTGCTGGCTTGACTAAGAATACGAAGTTGCTCCACGGGAGCTGTTACGGGGGTGTTCACAGCACCGGCCATGGCACCAGCTATATACGTTTGTGGCCAGAGCGAAAGCTGGGTTTCACCACTCTGTTTTAAAAGTTGTCTTTTTGCTTCATGGAAACCATAAAACTGGAGAGAGACACAGGCCCCCACCCCGAAAAGAGGAGCCAAAGTACCTTTGTAGAACGCCAAAGGACCCTCTTTGGAAAATACTTGTTTTATGATTTGCGTGGACGAGGTGGCCGTGGTCGAAGTTTGTAGCCTAACTTTGACCAAATCGGCGGGTTGCCCTATGAGCACCTGAGTTGCTCCTCCAATGAACCCGGCAGCCACATCCTTTGCTTTTCTGCTGAAAGAATCATCCACAGACATTATTTTTTTTCTATAAAGTGAAAAGAAAAAAGTTGCCGAAGTGGACTACGACCAAAATACCGATTTAATGATTTTTTACATCGTTATCGTGTGCTCGGATCAGGCAAGCGCACGTGACGTGGCTAGCAAATGGGTGCAAAAAATGTCGCTGAACGCGCATTGCGATCTGCATTCTACGAAAACAAGAGACCACTGAGACTATGAAAGGAGAAAGAATAGCAACAACGGAATGCAGCGTTCATCCTGAAACATTTTGAATAAAAGCTTCGCCTACTGTGTTTCAGGCGTTTTCTTTTCATAATTGTCACCGGGAGATGCAGTCATTGATGTGTCCAGTGTATCTTGATAGAGTATATACAACAGACTATGCAAATAGGGCCTAGCCCCGCCCGTCATAAATCGAAGGAAAGCACTTCAGTCGTTGAGGAGGCCCCCGATCGACATCGATTTCTTTTTCATTTCGGCCGGGCCGAAGGATTTCGTGAAGTCGATCGCGATGGAGCGGATGCCTTTGCCTCCTTCGGCACCACTCAAGTCGGGGATGACTTGGGGCCTCTTATCCGGAATTCGGGACGCGACATCCGCCAGTTTTGTATCGCTCGCTTCATTGCTCCCGCTTTCTTGAATTTTCCTGATTTTAAGTGCCGGTAGCTTGATCTGTGAGGCGGTCTGTGAGGAGATTTGTGAGATATTCGACTCAGTTGTTCTTTGAATACCTGGCAGAGGCGAGTGCCCAATGCCTGCAGGTCGAGAATTCGAGGACAAAAGCGGCGGCGGGCTCGCAGTGGCCACAGGGCCCGGGTGCACAAATGCCCGGTGGTCCATAGTACTTACAGGGGGGTATGCGTAATAAACGGGTGCTCCTCCATTGGCTACCATATGCGGCGGAGCCGGCATGGGCTGTGGGTGTGGATGTACGTGCAGGCTCAGGTGGGAAGTCACAAATGGGCTCCGGGCCGGCGGAATGATCGATGTGTGGAACACCTGTGGGTGCTGTTTTTCTTGTGGGGCCGGATAGGTAAATGCAGATGGGGGTGGGGGTCCTGGTAACGGGCCTGGTCCGTTCGGGACACGGCCAAATCCAGAATACGGCGGGTAAAACGAGGGCGGAACCTGTGGCATTCCCTGACCAGACCCAGGAAGAGGCAGGTTCTGTCGGCTCATTGCATTGATTCCATTTATACCATTGATGGAAGGAGAACCCGACGAAGGAGACTCCCTGTGGGGCAGTTCTGGGCCCGATTCGCCCGCTTTGTCGGCCTGGATCCGTTTACGGCGCTTGATCGTGCTCCTTTTCATTCTTATGGGCCGGTGGCTGCCGTGGAGACGAAAATATAGACCGCACGCGTTGCAGATGGTGTTTCCCACAT
>JAKTWD010000172.1:0-15421 GCA_030581935.1 Metschnikowia corniflorae | reverse complement strand
TATGGTACGACATATTATGGTTTTTTCTATAGCGACATAGTGTTCCTGTCGGCGGACTTAGTCCAATGATTTCTTTCTGTAATATGATGTTTCTTTTTAAAAAAATACTTTGCAACCATATTTTGCAGCCGGGACGCAGCACGCCAAACTCGGCCCGCTATACATAGCCACAAAGAGTAAGGACTCATATAAAATATACAAAGAGAGTCTGGCCACCTCTAGATGACTTTGGCTTACTTAATTATCGATTCTTCATAATTTTTGAGTGAATTCGCCAGGGCCTAAACTGCTGGGGTAGGCGACCTGCACACAAACAGACACCCTCCAACCGTTCTTTACACCAGAGGCTCTGATCTTTCGATTCTTTCTACTACAAGGACAGTGGAAAGCTTTCTTTGACCCAATTCATGCTGAGCTTCTTCAAAATTTTCTCGATTAGCGTAGTGGTTCGAAGAGATACCTTTTGACCTATTAACCACTGAAGGACTTAACAGATGGTCACAAGAAAGCACTGTTACGACGTGTTCTTAAAACCAAGAAAATTAAAACATCTATGCTTCCTCAAATCATATTGATCTTCCTATCAGCATTCTTCATCTTCTTCGCTGCCCCTCGTAATACACAGTGAATCTCCGTACGTTGGTACCGTACGGCGTAATCCGCAAAACTACGCAACACTAAATTACGCGCTTCACTGATCAGTCGCGCTGAAAAACAATTTCAAGCAATAGTCATTCCTCACAATACATAATGTTACATAAAAACATTGTGTATTTACGTGTAATTTATAAAAACTCTATATACCAGAATTCATATCAATCTTAAAAAAAAAAAACGAATCTCACACCCTGGCAGCCTGGGCCAACTCCTCGTTGATCTTCGCCAACTGCGCTGCCACATCGTCGAGGTGCGCGTACTGGGCAAACTCGCGGGCGCCCTCGGTGAGAGCGGCGATCACGTGCCCTACCTCCGCCTGCTGAGAAGCGTCAGCGTCGGACCGAACTCCATTTCTGTTTGGCTCAGGGACAGCCAGGAGCCCGAGGCCAAGGCCGCCCAACGTCTTGAACCCTGCACCTGCGATCTGGCCCAACCCGCTCAAGAGCCCGGGCAAAAAGGTCGTGATGATATCGGTGATTCCCTTGTTTTGGAGGTCTTGACTGGGCACCACCGGTACTGCAGAACACACAGCGGCAGTGAGCGCGAAAATATACGATGTTTTCATAGTCTTGTTTGTTTGATTTGTTTTGATTTGTTTTGGTTTGTTTCTGTGATTGTGATACTTTGTTTTGTGTTTTTGTTTTTGTTTTTGTGTTTTGTGATACTGTTTTGGCTTCCGGCCGACATCGTGCCTCTTTATATTCTTGTGGTGGTGTTTTGATGGGGCTGAGTAGTTTTTCAAATTGGCGGTGGTGAAATAGAAATACGCACCGAAGCCGCTAATTGCCCCACATTACCGTGGAGCTTCTCAAAGTCTTTGCTGTGGAGTATTTTCTGAATATTGGTTTCTGTGCAAATCGTGATTTTTCTTCTTCCTTCTTTTCATCTTTTCCATGATTTCAGTTTTGATCTCTTCATCTTTTCATGGTTCTCCTGCTTCGACACTAGCATTCCACTCCTAGTAAGTCACAAAATTGCAGCGACAAGAAGCAACGAGAAGATTCAGATGGAAGTCGCAGAAGGAAGTCGCAGAAGGTTGAGATTTGGCCGGACAAAAGAAAACCTTGGCTTCTGGAAACTGGAAACAAGTGGTCATATATCGAGGCACAGTTCCCTTGATCGTACGGCTTTCGTTAATTTGCGTTCCTTTTTGCTCATTTTGGGAATTCGAGAACAGAGTACGACGACACTGCGCCGTATCATGGAAGAAGCTGCTGTAGTTAGATGGGAGCCTGTTGATGAAAAAGAAGAAAGAAAAAGAAGAAAGAAAACGAAGAAAGGAAAAGAAGAAAGAAAAAGAAGAAACCAGGATTGTACTCACATTGATCTAGTTTGAAAACCGAGAAACAGCGTGTCTGGTTGTTTCGAAGGTCTTAGGTAAGCACCAACAGGCAGGTGTGTCGTAAAGTCATAGTCGTAATTTGAGCGAGCGCATCCTTTACGTAAACACATTTCTTATATTTTTGCGAGATATAAAGAAAAAGAACGGAGGCAGTGCTTTTCTTCAGCCTCGGCTCATGCATATATGGGGTTACTTTATTGAGATGAAGTGTGGGGTACAGCCGAGGTCTATAGTTGCCGTTCAAGTGATGGTCTACTGCCAGGTGAGCATTTGGGAAGAGACTGTGGATGACGTTTGTTCAGAAATGTGTCAATCTTCATGGCTTTCTGGTAAAAAAAAGCGTGTCTTCGACTTGTTTCATATGGCAGAATCAAACTTGAATCTGGTCAAATCTCTTATTGTTACTAAATGCATAACGTAACCAAGTAATCACAGTGATGAACATATCGCGTACCACGGCGTAGGCGTACATGCATACGTAGCTACGCGGCGTAGCGTTGTGTTTGGAAAATGCTGCGTAGACATTGTCGTAGCGTTGGAAAAGGAAGCGCAGTGTCTGCGTTGAAAAAAACATTAAGCTGTATTTCCATTGGCTAAGGCTAGTCTCGATTAAATCAATGCAGCTACCAGTATTGGCTGACGAAAGCGAACTTCCAATTAAGGGAGGGACACAATAGAAAGACGCAAATTGTGCATTGACCACAGAGTGCTCCCTATATATCAAGATTGGCAGCCTTTTCAGACTTCCTTTTCATACTCGGCTCTGGCGCCATACACTAGCCCGTTTCCTCTTCTTGGCTTTGCGCAGAGATGAACTCGGGAAATCCGTATCCTGCTCCACTTCTTCATCCGCATCCTCAGCAGGCATTTCGTCAGCCGTGGTGATCCCTCGTGACTTGAGTATTGCCAAAAATTTACCGGTCTTGACAGAAGCCTACCTCTCCTCTTTGTAACGATATTTCCAGCTCGGGAAAAAAAGTGCTTCCGAAGGCGCTGACATGGCACGAACAGCGAAATGGTCTCGCCATGCGCGAAATTGATCGGAAAACGATTTTTAAAATCTTGTAGAAGGCAAGGACATGTTTTTGCTTTCGCGTGGATCCCTTAAATACGCCTCAAGTTCGTCATTATTGCCTTCTGTTGAATCGTCATCGAGAAAAAGCCACCCAGAGTCATTAGATACTTCCGGGTGATCTGCGCCAGCACATTCATCGACTGTCGCTTCCTAATCATCTCTTTGGTATTCGCTGTAGACCTGAAAAAAAAATTCTTGATCCCGCTGACCTTTTCGGTTGAGAAGCATACATTCTCGAAATTAGCCAATGTGTACCGCGGATCGAAAACAATAGCAACATAGAGCTTCTTGTCTTCCATGCGATTTTCATCATCAACAGGGTGGTAAACAAGTAGCTTTTATCTCGCCTCTTTCAAACCGAATGCAACTAAGGAATTACTTCTCAAGATTTCCTTCTCCTTCACAGAAGACAATTTATGTAAGACCCCACAAATTAAGGGATTCCGTTGATTGATCGTGGGATATGACGAAGCTTGAAGTATCAAAGAGGGAACACGAGAAATTACCAAGACTTCCCTAAGAGCTTCCAAGTACTTCCAATCTTTCGAGGTTAATTGGAATTTTCCGAGATCATCTGAACTTTTCACAAAGTCTTCATGAGTCAACTTCAAGACTGTCATTATTTCTTCACAAAGTTAAGTAAAGCGGTCAATCATGCGGTAAGTGGAAAGCCAACGGGTATCATTGTCTCTCATTATTTTCTCCGGACCGGTATTCCAAGATCCTCTGGCGTTTTTCGCGTCAACAAGAGCTTTGAAAGTACTCTTAGATTTGTGACTGTAGTTTTTCTGAAGAATCATCGAGCACATAATTCGAGAAAGTTGTTTCATGCGAGTAGCAGAATCGTGAAAAAGAGGGTTTTCCTCATGAACGGCCTTCATTGACCTTTCAAACTTTTGCGTTCCATTACCCTTAAAAACCTGTAAATTTGGAGCACCTCAGTTGACAAGTTCAAGATGTGCCCGAGGCACCGAATGTCCTCAGCCCCAAGGCCCCCAACGATTCCTTGTACTCACTCACCAAAACAATCATTGGCCCAGCATTGCCTCTTGTTATGGATAAGATACGGTTCTGAATGACGTATTTATTCAAAATTGCCAACATGGACTGATGCAACACCTCTCCGGTGTAGCTGATCTTCTCGCCCATTGCTTCAAATCCGATTGTGTAATTTCCCAACTCAATTTCATTATTGTAAAAGTGCAATGTGATTTCTAAGAAATCTGTATTGTTACCACTCCTCCACTCGTCAATGGGTATGGAAGACTTTTCCGTGTTTTTGTCAAGTCTCTCCTCCACTCTCTTGAAGTCGGTCTCGTAGATATTTCGAGTCTTCTTCTCAATGTCGAACGGTTCTTGCTCGGAGCATCGTCTCTCAAGGAATAGATAAATGCCCGGAAGGCTTTTGATTCCACAAGTGAAAAAGACGAGTCGCTCTTCACGATCATCATCAACATCAATTTCTCGTACTCATCTTTGTCGAATGAGAGGTGACCCGGTCCTCTTTCTGTCTCAGGCAGACGCAAAACCTCGGCATTTGGATCAGTCGCAACCAAAACGTCATCAAGAGTTTGAGAGCGTTCGTAGACACCATTCGAACCAAGAAGCGAACACCCAAGGATTGTAATCTCATTCGGCGTACTTGAAAATGCAGACAGGGGTATTCAGTCATGTTCCGATAGAGAATCCATTCCTCGAGTTAATCTCTTCAAATTCTGTCAATCCACCTTCCAAGCTCATACGCTGCGCCTCCTCTGAATAGTTCTCGATACCGTCCTGAGTTTGCAGTAATTTGACATCTTTTGATTCAATCACGTCTGTGTAGCTCACCAAGACTTTGAATCCCGCATTTCCCTAACCTGTAGAGTGTTTTCGCTCGTTCCTGGTCCGACAAGGACATGTCTAACAAGTATGCACAGTAGTTAACGCACATCTGGAAATCCTCCAGTTTTAGACGCATACAGACAAGTTGAGATACGTTTTCTTCTTGAGTGTCATAAATTTCTTGTAGTTCTCTGGTTCTTGATCTTCATCTGATATGAATTTCATTATGTAGCGAGTGCACTCCTTGTTTGTTTGCGATGGACTCCTCATTGCTAGGGATACCTTTGTAGCGATTTCGAAGAGGAGTCGGGGAAATACTGAATCGACGAGCCAAGTCTCTAAGGCAAAAAGAGCCGTCACTTCTGTTTTCGGCGACGGCCAAAGACATTCTGCCGTTCATGAAATATTACATTTGGCAGAATTGACTACGTTCTGGAGGAGAGATTTGCGGTGTATGATCATATTAATATATCAGAAATGCGTCTGACAGTGTCGCTGGTGAGTGATCTCGGGGACTCTTGAAATGCGTCATCCGAAATCTTTTTGTAATAAGACCCGAGTCATGCTCTCACATAATAGCCAAGAATCCGCCCAAAACCGCCCCGATTAGTCTGAGGTAGATGCTTACGGGTGCTAGAGAAATACCTAGATTCTCAACATCAAGCACCAGATGTGTTGATAAACCGTATGAGAACAGGCTTGATATAGTTAGTTTGACATTCTGACCTTCAGCGACGAACGCGTTGTGAAATCCAGTGCCGGTTCTGTGTTCTCGCTCAGAATCCGATGGCTCCTTTGACGGTGTGCAATGACTGGGAGATTGATCCCAGTTCACACTCTGAGCAATAGACAAATTTGTCTCCAAATCCCAAAGTTTTGGATTGACTGATTCAGGCGAGCAAGTCCATGGCTCATTTTGTGCACTATGATTGATAGAAATCTCACAATGGTAAATCTCGCTTTTGGTGATACTGAAAACCGAGTGGTTTCCCAAGATTTGATGCTCCCTCAAATCATGTGACTGGGTTCTCAGGAATGTCGAGGACTCGGTCATGACGGTGGATGTATAAGGTGAACCCAACTTCGCTGAACTGGAACCAGTAGAATCATTGCCGGAAATCTTAATTGCAGCTTTTTCGTAGAGTGGGCTAATTCTGAGATTATTCTCGAGAGTCAATGTCCCAACACTTGTGATGTTGAAATCACTCAGAAGTTGCCGATACTTTTCGGTATTGTTAAGAAAAGGATCTTGACTCATTGTCTCCATTGGACTTTCTGTGACCAAAGAAACTTCATGAGGATAAACCAGGCTGGCCACCAAAGCCAGATACTTGGTTTTGCTCACCACACCCAGGACTGTTGATCCTGTTGAGCCCGCTGAGGCCATACTAAAAGAACCAGAAGCACTGTTTTGACCATCCACGGAGCTTCTCAAAAATTGAGGAGTTGACCAAAAGTCTGACATACCAATGCTGTCATTGCTTTGGATGCCGTCCCCAATTTCTTGATAACTGGGGTCATCTCTCAAGATCTCGGGCTCAGAATCAGACTCATTAGTCAAACCCTCGGAAGCTCCTGAACCGTTTGCTTCTCTTTGTTTCCGGGTGAGAACATGGTCATCCAATATAAAGTCGTCTTCCACGAACTCATCGAATCTTTCCAACTGCGCGAGAAAAAGCTTGTGTGAAGCCGTGATTTCATCTGCAAGCTGCATATATCTTACTTGGGTTTTCTCTTCCTCGTCTAGCATTTTAAGAATCTCGTCAATCTCGTTCAATGAGATTGCTTCTTCCTTGGTCGTTGGGGAAATGATTTTCTTTGCTCGATCATTGAGAGAAGGGTCACTCCCAGGCTGTTTTTCTGTTGCTGTTTCCAGTGATATTTGCTCAGCTATGGGTACCAACGAATCCATGACATCCTCTGCTTCTGCAATCTTACTACGGCTCTGTGAATTATTGAGAAGCACTTCATTTTCATCAAAACTTTCAATCAAAATTGGCTCGTTCATGGTCTGGCCGGTGACTTCTGATTCGGACTGTGAGGAAGGTTCCATAACCCCCTCTTTTTCGTACTCATAAACATCAACTTCATCATTGAAGCTGACAACCGCCTTTTTTCCTTCCTTCTTAATATCATTTACCAATTTCAAAACCGATTTCCTCACTTTATCGACTGGTACAGCCCGGGGTATATCACCAACAACAGTCTCGATGTACCTTTCCGAGCTATACCGCAGTTGTGCCATGGAGACTTCATTTCGGTCGGTATCAAAAACAACATACGCGTATCGAAGGAAATTCAAGCCCAAAACAAAGTGATCGTGGTCCACTAGCAGAATTCCCAAGTAGTGCTTACCGTTCATGACGAATAATAGGCTGGGTACAGGAACCGTGATTTTGATGCTTGAAATGTGAAAATGAGCCAGTTTCTTCCTCACGGAGTCAAAGTCAATTTCAAAAAACTTGACAGAATCCTGCCACTTTCCACCCAAGGATTCTGCTAGTGGAAACAATATGTCTTTTGAGAATGCGCATAGGGTCGAGCCCGTATCTAGCAACGCCGGATGATTGACGACCCAAAGAGACGTTTTCGATTGTTCTTGGGTTATTGAAATCGAGCCGAGCCATATATCAAAAAAAAGCGGCTGCTCACTGAACTTGGCGTGAAAGTTGGTAAGGGGAACTGTCCTCAACACCCCCTCGAACTTAGCATGATCCACCGCACCAAAAAGCACCGAGCCATGGTTTTGCAGTTCGCTTAGATGTACCGAAAAGACTGCTCTTTTGACGATACCCTGACTCTTCAATATCTGGGGAAAGTTCTGGAAGCTCGGAGGAAATTTGGAGTTTTCAGTGTTCATGTTTCCTATTCCAAGCCCCAAAAGGCCAATAATAATATTGGTTTGATTTACCAAAACCAACGGCATTCTAGACACCTCGTATTCGCCAAAATACAATGAATCTTGTGCCCAGCCTCCACTGGCAAAAGTGTGGTCCTGAAAACGGACACTGAAAGGACGCGAGTGTTCGATTTCCTCAAAACTGGTCGATTCCGAGCCATCAAAACTACCATGCCGTTTACAGATTTGCGGTTCGATCTCCTTTCGAGAGGTGCCTGGATCGAGATTTGCGAGTGAGCCCTCGGTGGTTTCTTCGAAATCACGCCGACCCACAAGTCTCGTACCAATCTCAGTACCGATATGCTCGAAACACGCCACCTTGTTGGAGATTATCAATGTGGAGTCTGAGCCTGTATCGAGCATCACAGACATTGGTTGCTTATTAGAGCCAACACTGATGTTAGCACGCAAAAGCGCTTGAGTGCTGACCAAGCCTAGCTCAACGTCTGGACTTTTATGTGTGGCTCGCTTTTGAAGAAACTCGGCCAGATTTGTGCAATGTGGAAAGCTTTCAATAATCGTGAATCCCAACTCGAGCCCCGCGCTGCTCGATTCAGTGACAGCACTGGCTGCGAAACAGTGTGATATGAAAAGCCACAAGAAAAACATGAATTCCGTCAGAATACGTGGGACTACTCGAGGTGGCGAAGCCCTTGATTTAAGCTCTTTCCGTAGCCAAACACGGTCTTGGATGGTGTGTTTGTGGAAATTACGCAACAATGGAAAATGCTTCTATGTTCCGGGTATCCTCCCAAAGAGGAAGGTTCAACGCGAATCACCGAGCAGTTAACAGATGGAGTGTCAACTTTACGCGGTTGTTTTGGGATTTGCGGAAGATTCCTGAAAGCAGCAGATTTTGAATCTTTGTGGACTTTGTTTTTCTGGAGTTTTTCCGATACTGGCACGAGGCATATGCGGGAAGAATTGCAAAACGGTGGATTGGCAGTTCAGTAAATGGAACAGGTTCGTTCGGATCTTAATTGCTGAGTGAGCAGGAGAGGGGTTGATTTTTATCTCCGGCTCAAAACATTAGTTTTCGAAAAGTCATTGACTCACTCAATCTGACATGTTCAGATTCAAATCTTGTCAATATTGGAGCGACTCTATCGTCCCTCAATTACCAATCTTTCAGAGATGTCCAGAAACCACCCAGGGGCACAGAAATAAATGATTGAGCTATGGGTAGAGTCATATACTGACTCTGATTCATCTCATCATCGACTAAAATGCTATTGTGAAATTAATACCGGAGTAATTACTGCGTAACCGAGTAAACACTCTCAAATTAGGGTCTGCTCTACTCCACCCAATATTCCACAAAGCTTTGGGGACTCTAGCATTTAGCTAATAGCTGTCTTAGAAACAGGATCACACTCTCAAAAGCTTATATTTTGGAGAAAAACACCAAACTGAAGAGGGCCCAAGCTGCTGGGGTAGGTGACCTGCATATATGCATATAGGCCGGGCCCAACTGATTTCCACTATCTGAAGTTTGGTGCTTAATTGGCGGGCTAAGAAATGAGCCCAGATTTCCTAAAATCAGAGCATCTTGAGTACAATGCTTTGTTGTGGCAGAGTATGAATGTAGTGGTGGATAGAAATTATCTCTGCTCAGCGGCAAGCATTATCTTATTGTGGTACAGTATTTTCGCAAATTGCGGACATAATTTTCGCACATGGCGCAGAGGCCCAAGCGCCGCCCTCGCTACGAGAGTTACCACCGCGAAATTCAGTCGACGTGTGTTTTTTTCTAAAAGAAACATCATCGCGAAAGGCCACACGGCCCGAGTAAAGTCGCCGGGTCGGGGCCCTCGGGGCCCCAAATGCCCCTTTTTTCGCAGAATAGTCTCATCGCACCGCGAAATTGTGGGACTAAATGTCCTTTTTGCACCCCAGTAGACACGCAAAAATCGAAGCGTCCTTGTCGAGCCTCGAGATTTCGCGAAACTCTTGAAGACGGGTTTGTGCGTAATCCCCACGAAGAAAAAATGCTCGGCTTAGTCAAGTTTTGTTATCTTCGGTGATACGGTAATCAGCGAAATTTCTTCTTTGTGGCATGTAGCGCAGCTCAATTTGTAACTTTATCGGCTCGAGATTATTACCTGTGTTCAACTTCTTAAAGCTCGCCGGAAGTAAGCGCAAACGTCACCATCAAACAAGATCATTCAGTGGTGTTGTTGCCGGGCATCAAAACTCTCCCCTGTTCAATGCAAGGTTTGAGAAATTGGTGCATCTGGTGATGCGTGAAGCAGTATGTCAATGTTCATGCAAAGAGCCGGCTTTGTGGTTCTCAACGCTTGTGGGTGCGAGCCCCGTCCCCATTGTGTGTGAACAATTGAAATAAGCAAGTAACCGCAATTACAGGTATATCAAATAGCCATCGCAAAATTTTGTTTTTCACAAACAAAAGACCCAAGCTTCCAAAGGATTTGTTGGACGCCAAAGACAATATTCTTGTGCTCGTAAGCGATCAACAATATCCTACAGCTTATAAACAATATCCTAGCTCATAAACAATATCCTCAAGCTTGAAAGAATATCCTGCGCGCGAAATAGAATATCCTGCAGCTCATAAGCAATATCCTCAAGCTTGTGAAGAATATCCTCCGCGCGAAATAGAATATCTTGCAGTTGATAAACAATATCCTTAGGCTTTTAAAAAATATCCTTAGGCTTTTAAAGAATATCCTGCAGCTCATAAACAATATTTTCAAGCTTGTAAAGGATATCCTGCGCTCACAAACAATATCCTCGAGCCTGAAAGAATATCCTCGAGCTCGAAAGAATATCCTGCGCGCGAAATAGAATATCCTGCAGCTCATAAGCAATATCCTCAAGCTTGTAAAGAATATCCTCCGCGCGAAATAGAATATCTTGCAGTTGATAAACAATATCCTTAGGCTTTCAAAGAATATTCTGCAATCAACATAGAATATCCTGCAGCTCACAAACAATATCTTCAAGCTTGTAAAGGATACCCTGCGCTCATAAACAATATCCTCGAGCTTGAAAGAATATCCTGCGCGCGAAATAGAATATCCTCCACGGGAAATAGAATATCTTGCACAGTGTTGCGCGTTACGCCAAAATTATGCCAAAATTACGATTTACGAAACTAACGGCCAGCGTAATTACCACCATTTTTCAAATTACGTTTTCAGGAGCCATCGTAATCACCATCCTAATCGTACATCGTAATTTTGGCGTAATTTTTCGTAATTGTTATCTAACCGCAACAAATTCAAATCTAAAGTATGGAAACACGCTACCGAAAATTGCCATAACACGAAGATCACGGTACCATAACCTTCATTAGTATGAGACAGTGATTAGCTAGATTACTCTTATTTGTGGGCGATCTCTCCACTTAACACCTTGAAAATGTGTTGATATCATGGATTTATGTATTTACTTCGATACTGTGTTCGGAGAGATCTTAGCGGAACGTATTTTGTTTTTGTCAAGTTGAGTGATGCGTGAAGAAATGAGCTGTTCCGTGCTCAAATAGAACTACTCGAAAATAGCAAATCTATTCGATCATCAAGAATGCATGTACTCAACTGATCTCGACAACTTCACCAACGTCGACTTCCATCTCATCATCATCATTGTCCTTGATCTCTCTCGCGACCTGGTCGCATAAGTCAACGTCATCTTCAATGTTCTCGTCGTCAGATTCCGCACCCAGGTCAAAGTCTTCTGGCCTTTTATTCCTCACCTTATCGCTGACCACTGCCATCATCTTGGTTGTGGCTGGTATAAACTTCTCGTCTCTGTGACCACATCGTCACATTTCGAAAAACAGAATTCCGCCGGCGCAGACATAGCTGGAATAGCCATAATGTCTTTTGCAAGCTGATGAAGCATAATTAATCGTCTATTTCTTCTGCGTTAAGAAACGACGATATCGACGTTTTCAGTTTTTTCAGAAAGGTGGGCCGCGAATTCGTTTTCTTCGTCCCCAGACCCTTCATGGCCACTAAGAAAAGGGAGGTTAATCCTGCCTGGCCGGTTGTCACTTCATGAGCCGTGTTCGACAGCTACCTCAATTTGCAATCTCTGTGCTCCGTAGTGCTTTTCGTAAAGTTTGAACAAATCTTCCAAATTTTTCCTGATGCAACTTACCAAGACACGCGGGAACGATTCTCTGGTCTCAAAATATTTGAGTTTGTAATTTGGATCAAGAGCGGTGGCGATATAGAGGATAGTCCTGTCACCAAAATCTGAAAGCAGGCGAACTCAGCTGTTTTGATTCGTTGGAGTTGACTTCAGCCCGTGAACAAGACTCAGAAGAGATATCCGTGATCGTAATCGGGCATGCAGAACGGTAAAAGTTGCTTTGGAGAAGGCGGCGTGATTGAGGTGAGTTGTTCTCATTTTCAATCAACGAGCGTGAAGCATTCGACTGTCAAAGTTTTACGGCCGTAAATACGTGCATGTCAAGTGCTTCTGCTTAGGGCTTAAATCCAATATCTGAACAAGATGTGCAGCACTGGTTAATGAGCGCCTCGCTGGAGAAAGACCTTAGAAGACCGTGAAATTCGTGAAAAATTGTTAATAAATCTAACTAAAACGTATTACGAAATAATTACGATTTACGAAATGGGAGTCGTCGTAATCGTAAATCGTATTCGTGATTTGGGAGCGTAATAGCGTAATTTTTATTACGATTTTCGCAAAATTACGCCAGCGCGCAACACTGATCTTGCAATTGATGAACAATATCCTTAGGCTTTTAAAGAATATTCTGCGCGCAAGATAGATTATCCTGCAGCTCACAAACTAGATCCATCCTTGATTCAAGCTTGTAAAGAATATCCTGCGCGCAGAAAAGATTATCTTGCATCTCATAAACATCAATTAATATCCTGGGCTCCAGATACAATATTCTTGAGCTCATGAGCAATATCCGGACGCTTCATGAAGTTCTCTCGAGTTCACAAAGGGTGGGCGCTTGATGATATGTACTCTCATTTTCAAACGAGAATATTGAATAATCTCCGGCGTTTAAAAAACTATGTTATGGCGTTTTCCATGACTTAGTATCACTGAAAACTTGGACTCTAAAAAGCCGATAGCGGATAAGGAAGTTTTCTAGATGGGGAAGAAATGACAGCGCCGTCTGGCATGGATTTGCGATGCTCATGAAAGGGTAATTCAATACCAATGCACAATGCCGTGCTCTTTCATGACGATTCACAGTCGCCGGAGGCAAAACGCTGACTCCCGACAGATCACCGAAGATAGCAAAACTTGACGAAGTCGAGCATTTTGTTTTCCGTGGGGATTACGCACAAACCTGTCTTCAAGAGTTTCGCGAAATCTCGAGGCTCGACAAGGACGCTTTGTTTTCGCGTGTCCTCTGGGTGCAAAAAGGACATCTGCGTCACTCACTGAGGCAAGACAATAATGCATGGGGCCGAATGCGACCGGCCCCACAATTTCGCGGCACGATGAGACTTTTCTGCGAAAAAAGGGGCATTTGGGGCCCCGACTTGGTGACTTTTCTCAGGCCGTGTGGCGTTTCGCGCACAAACGTCGACTGAATTTCGCGGTGGTAACTCTCGTAGCGAGGGCGGCGCTTGGGCCTTTGCGCGACATCTACGAAAATTATTGTTCACAATTTCCGAAAATACTGTACATTCCGAACTTTGCGTGGCCTAAACTGTCCCATGAATAAGAAAACCGCTATCAAGTTCTCTTTCACTAGGAAAAAACCTTTCCTCCGAGAGTGCAGAGACCAAGATCATATCTGATCAACTCAGCTCGTCTTCGATATAAAAAAACAAGCTTTGCAAAGAGCCTGAAGTGCTCGTGAAACTCTGTCAGAACCAAGGCCGAGACCAGAAGACTGTTAGATGCAAGTCACGTGACAGGTACTTCACTTGGCTCTTCGAGATGTTTATATATAGTTCAGCTGGCTCAGTAAAACAGCCTTCGTCTATCTTTGTATTCATCTTCAACTGAAGAGACGAAAAAGATAATATGCAGGGTTCCCTGGAGAATAGGTCGCCTGGGCCATGGTCGGCTTTCAGATCATGAGCTCGACAATGCTAAGAATCCAACGCCCTTGTTTTGGGTTTGGACATGGAGCTTGAGCGGATCTAAATTCATTCCACTTTGGTGAAAATGTCCATTTTCTGCGCTCATAATGTCTGTAAATAAAATTCTGGGGGGCACCGCTAAATCAGGGATGCTTCGGTGAACGATGCTCGCGTATGAACGATGTTTCGGTGTGAACTATCCTTCAGTATGAACACTGTATCAATAATGGGATCAAATTGGCGATCGATTGTGGGGCTCTTTCCGATTACTCTCAACGCTGTTCATACACCTTTCCCCTCTCTATACCAGCTAGCTATTCTTCCAAACACTTTTGGGTAACATAGTCCCCAAAGTCTCCATTCTACACACCACTATTTAACATATCTCTGCAAGTACATTACCACATCGTACGCGTTGGCCTTGAACGGAATTGCATTGGCAGGCTTGTTGGGGCGTGGACGAAAACACAAATAAAGTAGGCTCAGTTCACCCAGCGCTGATCAGTTTACGAGATCAAAATAGAAATTGGTGGTGATGTCCCAAAACGAGGCCTTACTTCCGACGAGGCGGCAGTATTACTTGACGACAACACCGATTTCTCATTGATGCAACACTACATGAGGAAGACAGGTGTGGAGTTCCATATATAACCCCGTGGACAATGAGGAACATGGAATGGATGATATCCTTGCTGAAAATACATATTCTGCTTTATTGAGAAATATCACGAAAAGTATAATTATACCGTCAATTACTACTAAAAATAGTAAGTACTTAATTACTCCCTACACTGTCCATCTACGCATCAGAATCGTCATCAAATTTCAAGAATTATATTGAAAGTGTACATAGAATTAAACATGCCCGGAACCCTGCTACCACAGAACACCGAGGCTCTAGTATAGGCGTAGTCTTCATTAATAGCCCGTATGCCCCAGCCCACAAACTCAAACAGCAGTCGTCTTCTCGTCCGACAGCGGCGAGTTCGATGCCATCAAGTCAGCGTGCTCTGCATGCGCAACATCCATCTTATGGGCAATCTCAGCATCCGATGCAAGCGGCACCAGTGGCTGCCACAGCGCCGATCTCCACGCAGGAACACCTTCCTCCCAAAGCTGGCCAATCTCCTCCAATCTCTTGCCTTTCGTTTCAGGGAAGAAGAAGAAAACGTGGATGGCCATGCACGCACAGAAGGTGGCGTAGATACAGTAGGTCTTCCACGTGATGTTCTTGAAGGACAGCGGCGTGAACATGGCAATGGCAAAGTTGAAGATCCAGTTGGCAGAGGTAGAGAGCGCTGCTCCTCTTTGTCTCAGCTGCGAGTCTCCCCACACCTCAGAACAGTACACCCAGATACCGACACCCCAGGAGAAGGCAAAAGAACACACAAACAAGTAGCAGCAAGCAATGACACCCTTGGCGGCCAGCTTGTGCTCGTCAGGGATGGTGATTCTGACCGTGTCGGAGATATTGGCGGGTTCCGAGTAGGTGGCCAAGATTCCGGCCACGCCAAACTGCCACGCCATCATCATGATAGCTCCACCAATCAAAATGGTACGTCTGCCCAAGAAGTCCAAAC
>JAKTWD010000171.1:0-15436 GCA_030581935.1 Metschnikowia corniflorae | reverse complement strand
GCGATTTGCTCAACACTGCCCAATGGTTTATCTGTAGCGCGTATTAGAGTACGTTCACGTGATTAGGAGACAGGGCTCACGCCCGATCTCTCATATTTAAGCCACAAAATTACGATTTTCGTAGATCGGTTTTTCGCAATCGCTTTACTTTTACAATTTTTACGATTCTTACGATTATTTACGATTTTTTTTTTTTTTTAAAGAAACATCACATTGGAGGGTGCTGTGGTTTGGCTGCTATGCAAGCCTCATCTCAGCAAAACTATATAGTCTATAGAAAAAACCTCCGATGGAGTCTGGAGTTTTGAGTAGGACTTCTTCATGGGAAATTCTCGCCCAAAACTTGTTTATTACAGGGGCTACCCCTTGTGTACGCTTTCTTTACTTTTTCCACGGTTTTTAAGGCTTTTCTACAATCTTTTACGCATTTTTTACGTTTAGGTTTTTCTACAGTAAGGCGCTCATTAACCAGTGCTGCACATCTTGTTCAGATATTGGGTTAGAGCCCTAAGCAGAAGCATCTGACATGCACGAGTTCACGGCCGTGAATTTTGTGATACTCGAATGCTGCTCGCTCGTTGGTCAAATTAAAGAAATAAGAGAACAGTTCGCCTCATTCACGCCGTCTTTTACAAAGCCCACTTTCCCCACTCTGCATGTCCGGGTTGCGAGGGACACCAAGGACAACGTTGGTGACGAGATGGAAGTCGACCCTGGTGAAGTTGTCGAGATCAATTGAGTACATGCATTCTTGATGATCGGATAGATTGGCTGTTTTCGAGTAGCTCATTTGGACATGAAACAGCTCATTTCTTCACACTTCACTCAACTTGACAAAACAAAATACGTCCCGCTAAGATCTCTACGAACACGGTATCGAAGTAAGTAAATACATGAATCTATATTATCAACACATTTTGAAAGTGTTACGTGAAGAGATTGCCCACAAATTAGAGTGATTCAGCTAGTCACTGTCTCATACTAATGAAGATTACGATACCGTCGCATTCATATTATGGCAATTTTCGGTAGCGTGTTTCCATTTTCTTTTTTTTTTTTTCAAGAAACAAATATGTATTGAAGGATGCCGCTTATTCTAGCCGAACTATATATTCTATAGAAAACCTTAACACACTTGATTTTCTAAATGTGTACCACACATCCAGTTTTTTTTTTTTGTTGTCGCCCGGGTTCGAACCGGGGGTTTGAATTTGAATTACGGTTTTTTTGTTGCGGTAAGTTTATGAACAATTTACAAAATTATTACTAGAAATTATGCCAGAGTTACGCCAGAGTTACACCAGGATTAAGATTCACGATTACAATGGTGATTACGATGGCTCCCAAAAATGTCATTTGAATTTTGGAATATGGTGGTACTTACGCTGGCCTCGAAACTCGTAATTCGTAATTCTAACGTAATTTTGGCTTAACGCGCAACACTGGTCAATATGCTCGTCGCTGAATCTCTGCACATACTAAGCGTATCACTGACAACGTATTTCCTTCTGGATGATACTTGATTAGGTTAAGTCATTCTTCTTTTCAGCCGCCCAATTTATTTGAGTCGCCAATGATTCACAAGCACTTTCCGTACATGTGATCAGGCTCATTGGGACCTTCATTCCTCTGTGGATGTATCAGAAGTGGCCTCGTCAGAAACGCACTTTTGAGATACCTCTATCCCCTCTTAGTTTGAAAATAGATAGCCAGAGCATTCAAATTGCAACTTTGAAGAGGGCTTGAACGAGGACTTTGGAACCATTTTCCAACCTTGACATATGTGATGCTTCTTTAAAAACAAGAATGCTTCTGTTTCTCGAAAAAGTTCAATACTGTCGAGTCAGTATACCACTATACGTGGAGTCACATCAACACTTATTTCCTCAGTTGGCTGAGGGGAATCAAATATTCAACCTGCCTCTTTCTACCGTGCAGTGTGCATGTGTAAAAATGCAACCACGGCTTTATAGTGGTTCGGTTAGTAGCTGTACTAAACCTACGTCCACTTGTGTATTCTAAGAGCTTGCCTACCTTCTGAACTCATACTACGGGTCAGGCCTAGACTTATCCATAGTTCAACAGACTAATGAATCAGACCCGGCTGATGGGAAGATCTACCCCCTTATTTATGTGGGGCAGATCTTCCCACATAAATAGGAGGGCCCATTTTATACGTACAATGGGCAGATATGGAAATTGGGCAGACACGGACAATGGCAGACACGGACAATACTGGGTTCGCCTTCGATCCCATGTGTGCCCACTCCTTGCCCGAGTTCCAGCTCGTGCCTGGCTCAGACTCAACCCCTTTCCCTGAGTCAGAAGACCAGGAATTTGAGCTAGCCTTAGACAGAGAGGAACTCCAAAAAGTACTCACCTCATATAGCAACCTAGTCAAGAGAAGGTCGCTACACCACTGACTTCACAAGACGCATGCGCTTACACACCTACAATGTGAGGCTCTTCAGTTAATTTCTCACTCTAATTAGAGGTTCAAGGGCCCAGCAGAGCAGACTCGAAAGACTCCTTCTTAAGTCATCAATCACTCGTTAAATACTGGTCTGTCTTCCAATTAATTCATCATGTTTGTATTACAGAAGTAGCTAAACACAGAACTTTGAATGGAAATCGAAACATTGCGATTGCATTGCGACCGAAACATTACAATGAAGGGCCGTAGAATCAGCCAGAAATAGCACGAAATGGGTCGATTGAATTCCGAGGGAAATGTGCTGTGACTAAGGCTATGATGTAGGCAGAGTTTTCCAAAACGTCCACGCTACGTATACGTAGCTGCGGAGATAGCGTTGTACCATGAGTTCGCTGCGTAGCGTATTGTCTGCGCTGGAAGTATCTCAAGCTGTATCGTCATGAGTGGTGAATCTCGACTGAACCAATGGAGCTACATGCATTGGCTGACAAAAGCGAGCTTCTCATTGAAGAATATCTACACAATGAAAAGACGCAAATTGTGCATTGACCACAGATGGCTGCCTCGGTGTCAAGAACGGCTACCTGCTCAAACTTACTTTTTATTCTCGGCTCTGGCGTCATGGTTGACCACTAGCCCGTTCTCTCTTCTTGATTCTGTGCAGAAATGAGTATTGCCAATATCTGAGAATACTTGATGAACATGAATGCGAAAACTAAACAGGGCGTCAAGACCCGACCCTTGGCCTTACAGTTTTTGTGAATTCACTCCTTGGAAAAGACACACGCTTCACAAAATTTCACTGGTTATGAGAAAGCGATACACGAGTTCACCTAATGCACTAAGAAACGCGGTTGATGAGATGATTTACCAAATCCAAGGCACGCACACAATGTTTCACGCGTTTCTTGTTGAAAATGGCGCACAGTTCGTGGATTTGATCATGGAAATCTCAACAATTTGACCGACTTTTCTGACTGTATAAGGATATGAATTGTCTACGCAACGCAGATGCGTAGCTACTCTGGTGTCTGGCGTATGCGTTGCGTCGGAGTATAACGTAGATACCTGCAAGTCTACGCTATATCTACGCAACGCTACGCCAAGCGCAGTTTGAAGAATTCTGCTAGGATGGAGAAGCAGTCACGGAAAAGTTGCGTGAATGAGCCCGACTCAGCGCTCTACAATCAAGGCGTGGGTGGATCCTGATCCACACGAGATACACGAACAGAGTTTGACCCCAGTGCTTTGCATATCTATAGACCTCACTATAGGAGGGAATAGTAGTAATACACTGATGACATCTGACATCTTATGTTTCGTTAATGAACAATTTAATTCAAGAGCTTCTTTTCCGTTCTTTCTCACTATCATTCAATCCCACAAAAAGACGACTGTCGCTGATACTCAATTTTGGGATGTTTCGAATCGTTTTCTCCAGAACTACCCCTCCTGGCAATTGAAATGAGGACAAATTCAAAGCACACGCTCATATTGTACCACCGGTACCTCCCTGCCAGTCCTCCAAAGAGATCCTAGAACTATACACCGGTGGCTCCTTTATCTTTTGGGTACAGCATACACAACCCGTCCAGACACGATGCGCCTCAGTGAAATCACAAAGCTATGCTACTACTCAATACAAACGATTGAGGTTGAGTTGTAAGATATGGTTTTCGCCAGTTACAATAATATGAAGGGACATTACATGAATGCTTGTATCCAACCAGCAGTTCCACATAATCTTGACCACGGCTTACGCCTCATCTACTTATTTCGTGAGGTGGAAATTTTCTGGCTGTCGCATGAACTCTGGCGCAATGAAGTTCAGCCATAATCCAGCATATGGGCTCTTTGACCAGTGGGATCTATCCAAACTTACATTGTTTTGATGGTAGATCTATCGCCTGAACTCAGCAGTATGTACCAGCTCAACGCCGCCACTACTTCATATCTGAAGGAATTTTTAGAAAAAAAAACCATTTCGTGTGGTTCGTAAATTTCAAAATACCTGGACGGGTGTGTGAGTCAGTCATAGAGAACCAAATAAGCAATCACTTGCTTATGTGAAGATTCAGATACATCGGAATTTGCTCCCATCTTTCGTACTTGTCAAATCCTCTTACTCGTTCTGGATGTCTCATAAGTAAGCTAAGAAACACAAGCCAAGCAGGGCGAAAAATGTCATTATTTGTTCGTTGCACACTAAAGCTGTTCATGAGAACCGTGGATGGAAAAATGACTGAGAGCGGATGAAGAAGATCACGAGCAGCTACTCAGACAAAAGACCTCATCGAAAGCACAACCTGACAATTCAAGAACCCCAGGCGAAAGAATGATATTAAAGCAAAAGCTCTGGCCGTATACCCATAGCCGAAGCTCAAGATAGGGGTTCTCCCGAAAGTCCGGCTAATCTTGCTCGTGCCTCTCACCTCGTTTTGATCAAAAGAAGGCATTTCGTTCGCGGTCTGTAACACCCCGAACCACTTCAACCATTATCGTGGTCTTCTTGCCCATTTCTCCATCACCTCAACCACCCCCACTCAATAGTCTTCCTCGGCCCTGATGTCCCCAAACTCCCAGCACCCAAGCCTCTCTCTCTTAGCCTTCTCCTCAGCCGCTCTCAACTTGTCAACATACTCCTTCAAATGAGGAGCAACTTTACTCTCAACCAAACCGTAGCCCTCCGCCACAAGCTGCTTGTTGATTGTGTAGTCAGGGTCGGTCAACGACTGTTCAGAATCGTACAAAATGGCATCGTACTCCACACCGTCCACACTCGAAGGAAGACCACTGAGCACCAACTTCTTATCAAAAACCAAGTCCTCCAAGACCTCCAACGCCTCGGACAAGTAGTCCGTGGGCCTGTTGGGCGGCAACTCGACGCTCTGCAAACGGCAGGTGTGGGCAAAAGGTTTGAGCAGGTCCAAGGCAAACTTTTTGGGCAACGCACGCAACGCCAGCGCGGGCACCAGGTCGACGTTTCCGAAATCGACGTGCTTGACGGCGTACTTGCCGCTGGTGCGGTCATGGCTGACCACGCGTGCGCGGTAGTACTTGCCGTTTTCGGAAAACTTGGCCGACACGACATCGTTTTTCCGGGGCGCTTTGGCGAGGGCGGTGGGCAAGTCGACAGAAGACGTGCTGGCGCTGACGTTCTGCAGGTGGAACTCGTTGAAGCTCTTCTTGAACTCGGTAAATTCGGCGCTGGTTTTGGCGTCTGTGTAGTGGAAGGAAAGTACCTGCGACAGGCCGACGTCCACGACCTCGATGTCGAAAAATTTCGGCTTGGTGGCCTCCAAACTGAGCTCACTCAATTTCGAGCTTGCAAGCTCGGCTTTTCTCGCCTCTGCGGCCTCGTCATAGTGCTTCCAAATACCCGTACGCGACTCCTTGGCATTGTTCTGGGCGCTGACGAAATCGGCCTCGAATGGGTTCGAGGAAGCGGCAAGCGGGTGGATCGACGCCAATCCGCGAGATAAGATCTCGATTTGTGCTGGTTTGGGCGCCAGCGCGTCCGCAAACAAGTTGCCAATAAACCCGCCGATCTTGTCGGTGTCGTACACGTCAAACTCGACGTTTTTTTGCAAGAATTGCTTGTTGAGATAGGAGATGCCGTCGGTTCCGGCCTCGCCGGACTTGTCGTTCGAGAGCCCGCCCAAAACCAAGGTCAACTTGGTGCCCTCTTTCGGATTATAAAGCTTGACTCTGTTCACCGCGGAAACATACTCCACGTAGTAGCCCGAGATGCGGCCTTTTTTGCTGAATCCGTTAAAAAACGTGCGTGCTTTCGCGAGGCTTTCCGAGGCGTTGACGACCCGTGCGCTGACGGTCAAGATCTTGGAAAGATCGCCCGCGTAGTAAACGCCGCGCTTGCCCTCCTTTTTCTGTTTTTCCTCCAACTCAACCAACGTGTCCCAGTTCAACGACCGTTCGTGAGAAGTCTGCTTGTTGTGCCTGATCACCGTAGCGAACCCGCTCGAAACAAGCTCCTCTGAGACGTCTTTTCCCGAGATTTGGAGCGACACCACAAACCGCGCCTCCAAACCAAGGTCTTGGTTGGCTTCACGGAGCCCATCAATGAACATAGATGCAGGTCTGCCAACACATAGTTTTCGGGAGAATTCGCGTGCCATCTGAACAAGTGCTTGCTGATGTTGTGCGTTTTTGGTAGTTGTGGTATCGTTGGGTCTGGGTGCCCGAATAGACGCCAACTGCACCGTCAACTCTTCGCCAGAGGGTAAGCGGACGTTGAACGTGTCCGCGTTGATGACCTTAGACACGACCACGCCGTCTACGGTAGATCCTGTTTTCAACAGTTTTGCCGATGAAACGGCTTTGGGACCGCCCGAAACAGGCGCTTTGACCCCCGCAGAGGCCGCAAAAACACCCCTTCCGAGCCCCCGCGCGGTCTGCTCCAGCTTACGGAGTTTCCCCATTGTCGCAGCACCAATCAAAGACGACTGCCAGTCGAGAACCTCTCCCAAGCCGTTTTCCAACATTTTCTCGTGCACGTTGTTGCCCAGCGGGTGCTCAATCACGACCAAGGGCAACCCGGACTGGTTCTCGCCGATAATCGACACTTTGATCGGGGCCTTTGTCGCCAAAAGCGCGTCCTCAAGGTACTTTTTAGCCAAGTGGCCGATCTTGGCTTGTTCGGCGTCGGCGTCGTCGGTCCGGGGCGACCGGTACCCCGCAACAATGAGCGGCAGCAGCACGTGCGTGCGTGCATCGACCAAAAGACGGCCCACGACCCTGTCCCCGCTGATGACACGCTCAATAATGGCCGGAATGGGGGTCCTTCCCGATTGGGCAATAATAGCCGGTGACAACGGCACGATTTCGGGCTCGTGATAGTTAGCCGCCCACACGCCAACCTGCTCGTTCTGCGCGGATTCCTGAATGCCCCTCAATTGGTCGATCCAGTCCTCGTCGGCCTCGGAGTCGGCGCGTATATTGTCCTTCAATTTCACGAGCCCCCGTGCCAACATATACTCGATCAACGATGCGAAAATCGGCGCAGAAACGTCGCCAAACTCCTTGCCTGACGCGGGCATCTTGAAGAGCACGCGGAATTTGATGTCCTTGCCGACCACAAGCTGCCTCAAGAACTCTCTGGCGTCAAAAGAATCGCCTCTTACATACTGAAGCGTGAGCGTTCTTTCGGGCGCAGGCACCTGTGCGGACTTGGTGGGAACCAACACAAGCGTGTCTCCACTGAGCACGTTTTTGACTTTGGCCGAGAGTTGAGACATGATTACTTTTTGGGGATTTGCGTAGCGATGGTTTTGGCTGTTAGCTGAAAGTTGCAAAATATTGGCAGGGCCGTATGGCCACGTACCGCGTGTTGTGTGCAGGATCCTTGCGTCCGGGGGTATATTAGGAGTCTAGAACTATGATTGATTGGTTTTGGATTGAAAATTAATTAAAGTATTAAGTTCAATTTTTGAATCTAGATAAAAAGAAAGATTGGATTTCTCTGAGTATCGTTGAAATTATTAGGTGTAGTGACACTGGTTTAGCGATACTATTGAAAGCAGTGTTGTTAAAGATAGAGTATTACTAATTTGATTTAGCGATACTACTAAAAGCAGTGTTGTTAAAGGTAGTATTACTAATTCTTACACTTGTTTTAGTGTTTGTAATATAAAAAACATTTACAATATTACAAATAAGTAGAATAATATCAAATAATTATTAATATATGAAGTTCCTGCATCGTTTAGTACGACTATGCCTGCTTTTCGCCCCAATGCACCTAGTCAGCAGTGCTGCGCGCTGGCGTAATTTTTCGTAAATCGTAGTCAGAATTACGCTTTAACGTTACAAAATTACGATTCCGATTTACGATTAAGACGACCCCATTTTCGTAAATCGTAATTTTTTCGTAATACGTTTTACTTAAATTTTTTTACGTTTTTTTACGTTTTTTTTACGTTTTTATCACGATTTTCACGGTATTTTAAGGTCTTTCTCCGGTGAGTCGCTCATCAACCAGTGCTAGGTATTCGGTTAAAGCCCTACGCAGAAGCACCTAACATGCACGTGTTCACGGCCGTCAATTTTGTGATGGTCGAATGCTCCACGCTCGTTGATTGAAAAAAAAAAGAAACGAGAACAACTCGCCTCATTCACGCCGCCTTCTCTTAAGCCGACTTTCACATTCTGCGTGCTCAATTACGGTGACGGGTATCTCTGCGGATGAGTCTTGTTCACAGGCTAAATTCAACTCTAATGAATCGAAAAATCTGAGTTCGCCTGCTTTCAGATTTTGGTGACAGGGCTCTCCTCTATATCGCCACCGCTCTTGATTCAAAGTACAAACTCAAATATTTTGAGACCACAGAATCGTTCCCGCGTGTCTTGGTAAGTTGCATCAAGAAAGATTTGTAAGATTTGTTCAAACTTTACGAAAAGTACTATGGAGCACAGAGATTTCAAAATGAGGTAAATGTCGAACACGGCTCACAAAGTGACAACCGGCCAGGCAGAGTAAACTTCCCTTATCTTAGTGACCATGAAGGGTCTGAGGACGAAGAAAACAAATCAGCGGCCTACCTTTCTGAAAAAAACTGAAAACTTCGGTATCTTCGATTATTATCGCAGCAGGAAAAGACAATTTCCTATACTTTATCAGCTTGTAAAAGACATTTTGGCAATTCCAGCTATGTCAGCGCCGGCAGAATCATTTTTTTCAAAACGCGGCAATATGATCACAAAGAAGAGAATCAAGTTTATACCAGCCACAACCAAAATGATGGTAGCGGTCAGCGACAAGGTGAGGAAAAGAAGGCCAGATGACATTGACCTGGGTGTGGAAGCTGATGATGAGAACACTGAAGATGACGTGGAGTTATGCGACCAGGTCGCGAGAGAGATCAAGGACAATGATGATGATGAGATGGAAGTCGACGGTGGTGAAGTTGTCGAAATCAGTTGAGTACATGCATCCTTGATGATCGGATAGATTCGCTGTTTTCGAGCAGCTCTGTTTGGGCACGAAACAGCTCATTTCTTCACACAGCACTCAATTTGACAGAAACAAGATACGTTCCGCTTAGATCTCTACGAACTCAGTATCGAAGTAAGTAAATACATAAATCCATAATATCAAAACCTTTCAAAGTGTTAAGTGGAGAGATTGCCCACAAATGAGAGTAATTTAGCTAATCACTGTCTCATACTAATGAAGATTACGGTACCGTAATTTTCATGTTATGGCAATTTTTGGTAGCGTGTTTCCATTTTTTAAATTTGAATTTGTTGCGGTAAGATTGTGAACAGTTTACGAAACAATTACGAAAAAATTACGAAAAAATTAAAATTACGGCAAAATTACGAAAAGTTACGCCAAAATTACGATTTACGATTACGATGGCTCCCGAAAACGTAATTTGAAAAAGCGTGGTAATTACGCTGGCCTCTAATTTCGTAAATCGTAATTTTGGCGTAATTCTGGCGTATCGCGCAACACTGCTAGTCAGCTCTCATCTACTCACGCAATTTTCGATGATAAACCATTCTCGATATTATTTTAAAAATCAAAAGTATGGTTCGAACCCGGACGACACCAAAAAAACTGGATGTGCGGTACATATTTGGAAAAGTCAAGTGTGTTTAGGTTTTCCATAGAATGCATAGTTTTCGCCCACGATTAAGGTAAGCGGCATCCTTCAATACATATATGTTTCTTTTAGAAAAAAATGCTATTCGAAACTTACCTTCGGTAGATGTCTTCATTGTCCCTTGCATCGGAGAAGCTTCCCAGATCGTTATCTAATTATGGAATTTCTTGTGCCTGGAAACACTATATTCCAGCTCGCTTAACAGTAGACTATTTGTCGAGTATGTCTCTGCATCGCTAGATTCTGCATCGTTCAGCTCTGCATCATGTCTAGAATACCAAGTCTCTGCATCGCTAAAATCGGAATCGCTGAAATCGGAATCGCCAAAAGCTGGTTAATTACGTGTGGTTTCCAAAGACTACTTCGCTCAAGTATCCTTAGTTTTGCGTAGGACTGGTAACAGGATTTTCCACCGCGCTCCATCCTATTGAAATCTGCAAATTGCCGTTTTGAGCACACTTCGTCTCGCTCGTTGTCATTGAGCGTTGCTAGTTTGGCTCTGAGGGCGCTGTCTCTCCTCCCATTATCCAGTCTGGAATGTTGACGATATCAGCAGGCTTTGCTTCCCCCATACAACACGTAGGTTGCTCGGAGATGGTGTTCAGAGGTTCTGAATGATCAGATTCAGATTATCGGCAGCTTCTGACTATGGTAGAGAGTCAAAGTAGACACTCGCCTCGTCTGTAATAATGACTCCTGCCTTCAAAAAAGCCAGCATCAGGATTTTCTGCGGTTGAGGTCTGCTTCGCTTTTACGTAACTAGGCTCTTTGCTCGGAAGAAAAGAGATTCCGACGGAGATGACATCGCTATCATGAACAAAAGTTTTGGGCCATTCGAAAGACAGCAGGAAACGAACCCTCGTTGCTTTTGTAGGACTCCCGACTCTGGTCCTTGACTTTAGCATTCTCTTGCTGCAAGTACCTTCGAAGTTCGCTTTCACCGTCATGGTCATCGTCATCACCAAGCTGACGCGTCATAGAAAAAATTCAAACATGCACTTTCTCTAATCTTTAGCTCAAATTTTTTTTCCCTCCCTTTAGGGCCCAACTCGGAAATGGAGTTTATCGGTCCCTTCGCCTTACCGCTAAGCTTCCTTCAAGCCTCTAAACTTTCATTAAAAACTATAGGTTATTAGTAATTATTTGTAATTTTTAATAATGCCTCCATATTACAAATACTTTTTGATGATAATACTATTTGAAATACTACCATCTTAAAAATAACTATTACAAATTACTACTAAATTTCAAAAAATTAGGCGCGAAAATTTTGTAATTTAACATCAACTTTATATGTCGATCTGCAGCGCCAATACAAGTGTGGGGTGGGTGTGTATATAATGTCATATGCACACCAACAATCTATTTCTCGCACAAAAAGCACACCCTTGAGAAAAAGCACTTTTCGCCAGAACATTCGATATCTGGTCCCACGATATCCATGCCTTTGATAATGAGTTTGATGTTCATGTACCTATTCTTTTGCTTGAATTATAAGCTGAATGAATATGATTACTATTATTTCCCTCACTTACTGATTTTTAGGCTTCGAATTTAACTATTGAATTACAATGCTTTTCTCGTATATTGTGAACGGAAGTACATGTTCAGTTTTGGGAAACGTTCATAAATAATTTTCAAGACCTCACGGCTAGGAAATCAGTTATTTTATGCGTGTCTCCAAAATTGAATGAAGTCTAGGTTTTTTTTCTATGAATAAGAAATATATGTGTAATTCAAGCGAGAAGTCAATCTTGTCAGGGACCCCTGGGACCGTCCTAGTACGCTCCCAGAACTAGGTAGTTTCTGTTGGTTTATCCAAACCTTCGAGCACGTGATTACAATTATATTCTTGGTCACAGTGCACGACCGCGAGCATCCGGGAGCAAGAAAAATTTGCGGATGAGGCGTAGTAAATAGTTTTCCTCTTTGACGGAAATACAATCTAAAAGATAGACTAAGCTGATCAAACCAAGACAGCTGAACTATCTATAAACACTGATCGCGTAGATACCTGTGAGAACGCACTTAACACAAGAGTTGTCACAAGTTCCAACAGTTTCTTACAATGGGTCTAGATCACCGCGGCTGTCCATGCTGGCGCATGTCCGAAACAGTGCGCATCCTTTGGCCGAGCATATCTCTTGGCCGAGCATATCTCTTGGCCGAACGTCTGCTTTCGGTATTACTGTGGAAATTATAAGTAGGGAACCTCTCTCCCCGAAGTGGGAAAGAGGTGAGTCATCATATACTCACCAAATATACCTATCAGTATACTCTAAATATGAATAGTCAGTACTACGCTACGCCAGAACCTAACAAATCTATGATGGAGATGTATAGAGAAACTTCTCCTTATCAGTTCCTTCTATGTTATATCGATTAAGATTTAGATTTATGCAAATGAGTTAGATTCTCCTTCTGAACAGAAATGTATAGAGATAGAGGGCTTCCTTTTCTCACGATGCATTGGAAATAGGGAGGACACCTAGTGCTTATGCTGAGTCAGTTCATCTGAGTCACTTCCATCTGAGTCCATAACAACTCTGGATATTTCTAGCAAGCGTAACGCACGCAAGACGCGGGTAGATCGCTCGAAGCAGGTACGGCGTGATGAAAGAAATCAGTTTCGATCTCTCAGGGAAGAGGTGATACCAGTGCTCGGAAGTCGAGGTGTACTACATGAGTCGCCAGTACGAACACTTTAACTGGTCACACTGGGCTTCTCATGTGTACGAGTGATGGTGATACTGGTGTTTGTGGGAGAAATGAAGAACAGGTTGCGTGCCATCTCAGCAATTGTTTTAGCGATGCAGAAGATGATACTGCTGGCGCAGCTGTGTCTCAGTCTATGAGAGCTGCTGCAGAACTATATGTGCTCCAGAGGTCAAATTTTGATGACTTTATACCTGACCCGTAAGTTGATGCGATGATGTCACCTACATGGTCACACTGGACCAGAGCCAAATGGAGGCTCTTAATGCAAACAGAACCTTCACCTTGGTTGCAAAAGAATATACGCCATATCAGCTGTCGGTGGGTCTTTGCCATGAAAGACGATGGGAGATACAAAGCTCGACTCGTAGCTTAATGCTTCACTCAGATACCTGGTGTGGACTATGGTAAGACTTGTTCTCCAGTGATTAAGTATTCACGTCTCAGGTTATTGATTGCAGTTTGTGCTAGGTTTGGAATGGAGATGCATCATTGTGATATCACCACGGCATCCTCAAATGGTGCTTTGAAGGAGGAGATCTACACGCGACAGCCACCGGGCGTGGTGAGACGCTGGACGGCTCCATGCGGACTGGTGTGTTCGTGTTAAAGTTGAACAAGTCACTTTATGGCTTGAAGCAAGCTACACAGGTGTGGAAAAAGCCTATCGATAAGGTATTGGTTACTTTGGACTTTGAACAATGTGAACGAACCGCGTTTTCTACAAGGATACCCGGTACGGCTCGAAACTTCTTGGCATGTACGTTGATGACTTACTAATTGTATGTCGTGACAAGCAGGCCATTGGTAAAACGAAGAAGGCCCTAGGTGACTACGCTAGGATGAAAGATCTTGGTTTGGTCAAAAAGCTTCCTGGACCTAAATTTGAAATTCATACTACACACCTGTTGAGCCATTCACGCGACTATGTCAGATCCATACTTGGGAGTTGTGGCTTTGAGAAAATTAAAAGTGTGAACGTTCCGGCATCTCAGGTCAATCTGGAAGCGGTAGTTGAAGGGAAAGAAGACTCTGTGACGAAACTGAGTATCGTCTGATCACTGGGAACCCTATGCTGTGAACATCGTGAGATTTGATATAGGTGCCTCGTACTGATCCTCTCGAGACATCTTATCGAACTAAGATCAAACGCTTGGAGGCTGCTAGAAACTGTGATGCTGGGTGCAAATTAGTGACAGAGCCTGAGTGTAAGTCTCAAACTGGCTCCTTCTTGATACATGGGGGTTCTGCGGTGAGTTGGAGATCAAAGTTGCAGACTCTGGGGGATCTTTCGAGAGTGTAAGCTGACTTGGTTGCACCATTTTGCCAGATATGAGATTCATGAAAACATTCTGCATTTTGGTGGAAGAAAAGGAAGGGCCGAATCAAGAAGAATCACCCACTACTCTCACCCCTCCACGTTCAGAGTCAGGGCACGACTCGAACTTCATCTGATAGACTCTTTGGCCTGAATAACTTTGTGGAGGAAATACCTTGGCACTCCCCGTCGGGTGTATTTTCTGTGGGTTTCTAGCCAAGACAACGGTATCAGTTTATCCTTAATCTTAGAATTATTCAAACATGAATAACTTATTTTGGATAGTCTCAGTTAGTAATGTATTGAAGACAACTATAGTCAAGTAGTTGATGTTCTCTTTGGACATTCAAGCGAGAGGCATTTTGAATAATGTGTTTTCTTTCTTCTTGATGATCGGAGATAATCTTCTGATCAGGTCCACTTCAATCTTTCGACAGTCAGTATGCACCAAATTACGATACTAGTCGTGTTTGAACACACTTTCAAGTTGCGTCTTGATTCCCAAATACCAGAAGAATAGAAGGCCCATGACCAAATTCTTGGCTCAAGCAAAAGCCTGTGTTCTGTTTTAGCTCAATTGAAGATCAGACTTATTTAAATGACTGAACGCGCTTCAATTGAGTCCAAAATATCTAAAGTAATCAAGGTAATAGCTAGCACAATAACTTCATGATGTATCAATTGATTCCGTTGAAAAGCGTTGTCATCGCACATGGCACATGTATAAGTGAGCGGCCAACTGTGGGGAGCAACGTATTCAAATGACTTGCGCACCTCCAAAAGAGCACGAATATGCGCCGGAATACGGTTGTAGCTCGTGCCGGGCGCAAAGACGCGGGAAGGGCAGCCAACTGCACGGTGTCGGACAGGCGGAATCGGGAACAGGTGTGTAGTCTGGCGATAGGTCGACCGGGAGGAAAACTAAGGGCGACGCAAAGCGTTCCAACAATGCATCGCGAGCAACAATCGTCGGTAAGTTTCCCAGAAGCAATTGCAGTGGCTCGATGGGCAGGTCGGGTAACAAATAATCGGGCACTGTTTCCAGAGTGTCTGACCGACAGGGGAGCGATAGCGGGTACCCGAGATTCAGGATCGCCGTTCTGAGGTTGGGGATATTGAAGATCATGCGAAAGCCCATAGCTCTTGCGAGCGCGGCGTGCAGAGGGTTCCAAGGACGAAGTTGACCGGATCGGAATGAGTGAAGTGGATGGGGACGGCGAGGGGTCGGAGTCATGGCAGAGTCGGTTTAGTCAGCGTGTCTCCCGTGGGTTTGTAACAGAAAGTATCGTCGTCAGCAAATAGAATCTCCTCGATATATTTCAACGCATCCTCGTCAGAAACGGA
>JAKTWD010000170.1:0-15554 GCA_030581935.1 Metschnikowia corniflorae | reverse complement strand
TTACCCTCGGCAATCAATTCAGCGGCGTTTTTACCCTCAACTTCAGCGAGCAACTTCTCGATCTTGTCCTCCTCGACCTCGATGGAGACGGACTCCAACACCTTCTTGATGTCGGCGGCAGATGGCGAGGTGTTTCCGGCGTTAACCAACAAAAGGTAAGCAGCTAAGTATTTCACTAAAAGGTTAGTATGGACGTTTGAGGGAGTTTTTTAAGTGCTTTTGGGAGGTGGCACGGGCCTTTGAGGGTGGAATACGCAGCCCTGCTGGATTTGAAAATACTGGGAGATTACATAGGTCTCTGAAATTTTGGGTGTTTTGGCGTTTTGTGATCGGGGGTAATTTTCTCATATGAATGATAGTAAGAGATTACATGGCGATGGCCTGTTCCCGGAAAACAGTCGATTTTCGGGAAAATTCAAAAATCAAGAACCCATTGTATGACAATCAATCAGCGGTCACACGTGTAGCCGTTTCCCCTAGCGCTTCGTGGCGTTTACGTACTTTTTGATGTATGTATAAAGCTGAAAAATCAAGGCAAGGCGCTGAAGCTCAAACTTTTTCGCAAATAACGAGGGAGTGCAGATAGTGTACGAAAAAGAACAGTCACTGTTGGTCACGTGACGAGGGCCGGGCGGCGGCTGTCCCATCTGGGTGCACGTCTAGGAGATTCTCGTATGGCGAAAAGATGCTTATAATTTTAAAAAAGAAGCAAGTTCTGGGAAGTCAGCCTTATTTCGGAAAGCGGACTGTGTGTCTTGGGTAAGCTTCGGAATGGGTGCGAATCTGTGAAGCTTAAACTGGATTTGCGTGCTTCAGTCAAATCCAATAGATATTAGGAAAACAATTTCTGAGATGAGTGATGTTGAGTGATTAGATATTGACTGATGTTCTGGCATTTGGAATATTGAAAAAAAGTGAAAGCTGATTTTTGGCTGGCTTCTTTTTTTTTGTTTTTTTGTTCGCTTGGATTTTTGGCAACCCTCACTAATATTTAAGGTATAATTATTGCTTGAGTGGTTGTTGAAGAGCGGCCAAAAATAGTCTGAGAACACCGAACACATTTACCACATTATTGCTCATTACAAATCATAGAAGAGGTTGGTTTAACTTATTTTCATTTTTTATGTATTATTTAGAAGATTGTATTGGCCATTATTAAGACGTTCTTCGGAGAGCACCCAGTGCGCAGATCGGCGAGTGGATTCTACGGAACTGGTTGTCAGACCCTTCCACATGAGGACCTCTTGGCAGTTTCACAAGCTAAGGAATGCTAAAGCCACAGAGAGGAAATTGAGTAGCAAAGTAGCAAATCAGTTCTTTACTGTATCTCATCTTACAATGTTTCTGTCATGTATGGAAACTGTGCAGGTCTAGTATTAAAGGACCCCAAAGATTACTTCTGGAGTGACATTTTCTTCTGATGCTTGTGGCGTTGCAATGCTTTCATTACGCAGCTTTTAGTGATATTGTTTTCACGCCATGGCCTGGCTCAAGACACCATTTTGCATCCCATAAGCAACAGGCTAGATCAAATCACGTGACCTTCCCACCCACTTAGCAGCCACGCACGATCGCTTATTCTGTTCCTCGGTGCCGTCACCAGCCAGGGCATCCATGTAGATTAGCTTCGGGTACAATTGTAAGTATAGACAGATCTAGAAGTTCATTTACTATGATTTTGGCATTCATAGAAACCTCTTTTTGTTCATATCAGGATACTCCACGTGCTTGTATTTTGTAAGGGGTGGGCGCTATTGCCGCCAACTCTGCAAACTCGGCCTTGCAATAACTTTAGAGTTTATGGTTCAAAGTGAATTGACGATAGGTAGCACGACCGTTTCTTTTACATTAGAGACTAGTTTAGTAAGCTCGGGCAAGTCGAAAGGTACAATTCTTGAGAGTGTTACTACTTGTGCAATTAAGTGATGTGGAAGAAGCGGCGATGTTGCAGGACTATCCCTGGAAGCATTCTCCAGCACAATTATAGGCTCGAAGAACTCACCCTCAATGGTGCTAGGTCGCGTGAGTCTACAATGGAACTTTATTTTATGAGTCAAGCTTTGTAATTTGGAATCTCTACGGGCAGAAATCTCTCCGAATCAAGTCTACCAAGCAGCGAGAACGACCTTTTCTGACCTTCGCTATTGAAACTCACCACGTCTTCGAAGTCCGTTTAGTGGAGTGTTTTCTAGATATCGATATGTTTCCGCGAAATTGGAACAGGGCTTATCACGGAACCAGCTCAAGACTCTCTATAGCTATACAAATTCTCCTAGAAAAGCGTTGGCGATACAATCACTAAGCGCAATTTAGTGCTGCATATTCCTTGAGTATTGGATCCCGGGCCGATCACAAACACTGAGCAGGTTGTATCATTCAAGAGTTAAGCGATGAAAGAAGCGAAGCACCGATTAAGTCAATCTGGAAGATCAGGCAACGAGATTGTATTTTGTGTTTTTTCTCGCTACCCCTTCACAGTGACCACACACCACCTGACTCTCTCCGTCCAATCAAACAACACTATTCAGGGCCACAAGTTCACACCGCTCCCGGTCATCTCCGACCTCGTTTCGGAACTGAAACTGATATAATGTCCCGCTATTGTGAGGCACCAAGATCAACTTTCTCAGACTCACAAACGCGATCTTATCTCACTATAGTGGTACATTTCAGCAATACTGGCCTCCACCAGGGAAACGATCTTTGGAGTAGTGGTCTGGAGTCAAAAAGCTTGCTGCGACTGAGTTTTCCAATTCCGCGCAATAGCAAAGAAGCTGTCATATGGTAACGTAATGGATCAACCAATTTACCCACTATGAGTTAAGGTTGTCAAAGCCATACTGCTTGATTCTGTCCGAAGACTGTTTATACCATGGATCAATGGACACACAGAACACCAACTGCAAAAGCAGCTCGTGTGGCCTCAAAAGTGATTTTGACGTCGATTTGATTGCTTCGGTTGACCTTGACATAATCCACCGTGAGCACAGCAACAAAGTATTTGTGAAATTAGTGCCCCTCATCATCCTTGAATTTCAGTGAACCTGTGGTGATACTCATCAAGGCGGTGAGGTAGTGCAAGGAAAGAAAGTCAGTGTGTGACACTTTGGTTTATGTGCCCCGTGACTTGCTTGTACGTATCGTACGCACGAAACTCTTAATGAAGTTGTCTCACGCTGTTGACATCAGCTGGGCAGTTTGCTCGTCGGTCAGATCAATCAGGTAGGAGATCAAACGTAGGATTTCCCTAAAGCTTTTGAGTATCTAGGGCATAATCCTAGCTATGCTACCCAGTTCACTACTCCTCAATTGCTTTTTGGAGATGAAGAATCCAGGAACATTAGAAGCATAACTATGGCGTTGGGGGAACTTCAAGATCCTGGCATCGACGGCATTCGAACCATGGGTAAAAGTGGTAGATGACGCGTCTTGAAGATATTCGGCCACTTGTATAAGGTAAAGCTCGGATGAAAGTTCTTCCCATCGATACAAAAGAGCTGTTGAGTTTGCGTTCCTGACCATTGGAGAAGATCATTGAGGAACACCGCCATGACTTTAGTTCTATCAATACCAGTCGGCTATGAGTTCATTTAGCAGACCTTTTCACACGACACTAAATGGGTTTGTTTCTATCAATATCACACCACACAGTCATGGGGCACATACAAAGCAATCAACAGACGCGGATACTCCCTTTAATCGATGGGCTCAAGATAATATAAGCATAGGAGAGATCCTTTTATGAAACCCAATTTTCGTGCAGCCACAAAAAGAAAATAGCAAAACCCACAGAATCAATGAAATGGCAAAGACCCGCTCTTCGATATCAGGCCGGTCGCGCTTCAAAGGTTCCAGTGTACTGGTGTTGGGACCGATAAGAGGCAAGTATTAGGTCACACTGACCGGAATAGGGAGGCAACTCTATTGAGTGAGATGATCTCATAATTTTGAAAAAGGCTGTACATATGGAGAGAACGGCTCACTTCGTGTACTTAGGCCCCGACAGACAGACTGCTCGTTGGTTCTTCGTGGTATCGATGTCTAAACGTTTCAGGGAGACTTGGAATCAACAAAGATACGGGATCTTTGGCCATTGACTTGCAGTCGGTCAATTTCAACAGCATGGATACTGCTGTGAATTCACCAAATGAGTTGAACTCCAGCACATTTCTCGGTCTGATTACTGAACTTCAATCTCATCATTTACAAACAGGGTGAATTGTGACCAGCCCTCGGACGAACATCTTGAGTTTTACTTCGGCGAAAATTCTATTCGCTCTCCCTTTTCAGAAGCAAGTGTCGATGCCGAAACGGCTCTTGCGTTGTAGGGTCTGGATGGCTGGTTTTGATGTCAGATACAAGATGATATATGTTGCCCAAGCAGCATAACCTGGTGATTTGAATTCAAAATGTGTGACACGAGCCACCTGGTTGAATCACTCGGGTGGATACCTACGAATTAGTTTGCTTTTATGGTCGGGCAAGCACAAACAACATCAAGAAGTTGGAGAGCCACTGACTCGACATGAACAGATTTTGATTTCACACCAACCTAATTTGCTGAGAAGGCAGAACACTCTGGCTCATCAGTAGCCCGATGTGTGTCTCTCCCCTTTCTTTCCTCCTCTCTCGGAGCCCCGAAATTTCTCAAGCACAAGGTCATTCTGAACATCTACGTGGATTACAATCCCTAATTCTTCCATTAAAATCAATGGATTTACGCTATAAACATTTATACCCAATCCCAGTCCCTTCAAACATGGCCCTCCATCATCACACGTTACACTGATAAATCAGTTTATCAATGCCCCACAAATCCGAGACATTCATGCCTCACGAACTAAAAGTCTTTTCCGTCACAGAAACGTGATCGTCTTTACGAGCGTCTTGTGATGACCCCGAATTGTCACTTGAAACATTGTCAGCAAAATCTAGCTGGTTGAATGTCTCGGGATCTGCGCCAGCATGTTCGGAGTCATAATGGGCTAGTTGATCAAGAGGAACCTTCACGACTGTGTGACCCAGCTCTCCGGTTTTAAGCTCAAAGTGCTCAATCCTGTGCTCGTACTTTCCGACTCTCGGAAGAACATATGCCCATACAGCATAATAAAGAACACAAAGCAGGAATATGCCGATGGTGGTGAGCGCATATGTGGCATAGAAAAAGGAAACGTTGGCGCCTTGTAATTTACCCTCTGGTGGGACAAAAGCCATCGCCAACACGAAAAACGTCCACAAAATGGCAATGATCAAAATAGGCGTCCAGAGATGAAACTCTCTGTAGCCCAAACCGAGCTTCTTCCGGTATTTTCTCAATTTGAACAACCCCACAAACAAGAGCATGTTGAAGATATAATCAGAGTACGAGCCCAAGTCCACCACAAAGTTATAAGCGTCTCCGGGTGGAGGCGCAAGCAATATGATGATGTTCACCATCATGGTGACGAACGCAGGAAATATGGGGGTACCCCAGGGGTACACGCTTGTCCAGAGGCGAGGAAAAGGCAACACACCCTGTCTTCCGACCTCTCTCAAAGACCGGGAGTGGGCGATAAATACCCCAAGCAAATGACCAAAGGCAGAGATAGCCACAAAAACATCCAACGCAACCGAAGCTCTCTCGCCAAAAATCCTTTTGAAGAAGATAGATGATACCAAGTTCTTCGCGTTTTTGATTTCCTCCACAGACCCGATACCGGCCAAGAACGCGGTGGTCACCAAAATGTAAAGGACAAAAATGAAAAACAACGTGAGTGGCACGTATTTCTTGTATGCCTTGATCGTGTCTTTGGGAGCCGTTTCTGCAACGACACCAAATGCGTAATTGGTTCCACCGTAAGAAAAGACAACTTTCAAAATAGCGTCGGAAATGGAGTTTCCATCGGTGGTGGTGCCCTCCCAGGCATTGTGAAAGACACTACGGGTATTCCCGACTTTTGTGTGACCTCCAAGAACGACCAACCCCGTGATGGCAATGAACAAAATGAACACCACCTTAATGAACCCAATGAAGTTGTTCAACCTCACGGCAATCTTGTTATTGATCACCACAATGAAAAAGCAGGCAAACAAAGGCGCGAGTGCCAATCCTCTCTGTTCCCAGTCTGTTGGGTCTTTACGGCCGGCAGCACTGAACAAATAGTCGGCAAACGCAGACGCAGAGGTTGTTGCAAAAGACAACACAACAGTGGTCGCCGCATAGATCACGGGCATCATGAACCGGGGCCGAGGATACGCCTGCTCCAAATACACCACCTCGGCACCAGACCTCTTCGGGAAGTATGTCACGTATTCGATGTATACGGCGATTCTGAAGAGAGTGATCACGAAACCGACAATCCAGAACACATAACTGGCACCTACAGAGCCCACAGAGTTCAAAATAGACGCGGGAGTGACAAAGATACCCGTTCCGATCACACCCTGGATGATGAGGTAAACAATCGTCCACGCAGATGCCTGGTACCCCAATGGAGATACCTTTTCCACAGGTGCTCCATACGAATCTTGAGTTTGAGACGATGCGCTATCGGATTCGACAACAACAGGCTCGGGATCAATGCCAAACACTATTTGGAGGGCGAGAACCTTTGCGCTTTTTAGAAACGTCATATTATATTTTCAATTTTCGAGTGACCTGACGTTCTTCGGGACTACACCTTATAAATAAGGTACATCTAATTTGGGGCATCATGGAGATGAGGCATATCTGACTACGAATACAAAAGTGTGGCTCAAGCACGTATGGAGGACTGAACAATTTAGCAGCCTGAAGCTGGGCAACCGGGTTGCATAGAGTCAAAAAAACAGAAATTCTTACGGCCCTGCCCTGCGTATGCTGCATGTAGCAGGTTTTCCATCGGCGTTCTCGACATTCCTTTTGGTTGAAGTGCGGCTTTTCCATACTATGCGCTTTTTAATTTGCGCTGAATTGTGTTCTTCTTAATAGCAGAGCACGCGAAGACCACACCTGCGATTCGATATTTTTCGGCCTGAATCAGCTCCCCAAGGGCTCCGACCCTTCAATCAGATAAGCCATCACATGATTTCCAAACTATTGCAATATTCAACGGTCTCCTGCAGAGTGTCCCGAGACGCGGCGTCCAGTCACGTGAGTACGGCTAATCTCGGCGATTCGAACTTTTGGAATAGAATGCATTCTGGGGATTCTGGAATGTTGTAATTTTGGTTTGACCGAGTTACGGATCATTTTCGTTTTTCAAAAATTTCGAGCCGAGAGCTGTCATGAGCTATTTTCGCTTGACTGAGGGGACCCGATGCTAGGCTCTAGAGCGCACGGAAGGTCTCTAGTAGTGACTCGCGACTGATACGGCGTTTTGAGTGTTTTCAGGTTTGGCAGATAAATTCCTTGGCGAAAGACTGCAGCCTTGAAAAGATCTTTGCTCAAGCTGTTTTTTGACATAATGATTGTTTTGAGACAAGTCTGATTGTTCCATGAGGATAATCTTATCAAAACAATCAAAACAGCCTTCTTTTTTTCAGTGGGAGCTCGCATATTATAGGCAGCAACGCTACTTTGGAAATGTTGGAATTTTCTTCGAGATCTCCCATACATCGCGTTTCTGAGACTTCACCGATATTCGGGTTTGAAAAAAAGTCGCGTTTAAAGCTTAAAATATTCTTGGGTATCTGCCTGCAAGTTTTAATGCGTACGCCTGTTGTATCCACTGATGGATCTTCGTGGGGAATTCGCGACATGATGACAATATCTCACCGCGCTCGGCCACCGACGTGCAATTTTGGCTGCAACCTCGAATCTCACGCGATGATCATGGAAAAGATCAAAAACGTTTGAGTTTTTCAGAAGTAAGAGGACACTTCTTGATGTATGTCTAGAACTGCCACATTTCCCACACCGATTAGGCCGGCGTTTCTGCCTTGAAGATCCACGGTCCACATTCGCGTCAGGTTCGCTGACTGGGCTTTTCTGTTGTAAATCTGTCACTGAAAACATGCTTCCCTCGAGAAAATTTTCACTTTCAAAGTGAATCGATTTTCAGACTGAGACTTTTGGTTTCACTAAAATCATGTGTGCGGTGCGCTCACGAGTCACATCATATGTGAGCACATGCGCAGATTATTAGTGCGTGCCGAGCCTTTCGCAAGTTAGTCACATTTTAAACTTAGCCACTCGAGGAAACATTTCTTCGCTAGAGACAGTTAGTACTTCAATTTTTTGAATTCAGTTGAGGCCTTGGAGCTAGTTCGAGAGCTTTCTTGTCCATCCTCTTGCATCACCTCTATTTGCTTTGCTTGTTCATGAAGTAAGGCACAAACTCTATGAGGCAACTAGGAAGTCACTTGATCAGGGTCATTGGGGAATAAGCCAGCAATTCTGAATGACCTTCTGATATTTCCCGCCCGAAGGCTTGTATTCTAGCCCCAACTGATGCTTTGAGAAGCTCACCTTATTGATACTGTGCACCCTCAATTTCACCTTCTCACTAATAAGATTCCTGATGTCCCTATCAAAGCTGGAAACCATAAAGATCAAGTGGCTGAAGACGATGAGAGACATGCGCCATGCGTTAAATTCTTATGCAGTGTTCCTCGCATATAATCAGAATCTCTGGAATCAAATGCCTTCCATGTAAGAGACGGTACCGTCGCACACAGAGTCGTTGAAGGTATGAGCATTTCCTCTAAACCATTGAATAATTAGCTGGTAATGGTCCATCCACTTGGGCTACAGCTCAATCGCCATTGTTTCGATAAATCCGTTCACCAACTTCTTTGCAACCTAGGGGCTGCAAATCTTATAAAGGAGGATATACGACACCTCCTTTCACACGCTCGACTACACTGACCCAGTCAAGATTTCCGGGGTATGTAATCTCTGGATCATCGCAAATTCGGTCTCTGTGATAACTTCAGTCATTGTCAAGACTCCAGTTGCAAAACCAGCATCGTCAAAGTTGTGCACATCTTCTTGCGCGATCCTTTTGTCATCGTTTTCTAATGCAATCGAACCAACACGCAAATCATTCTGGAGTTTCAATAGCTTCTTGCATGATCAGGTGTCTTTGCGAACTTGACCTTGAGCTCTTTCTATTGTTCAAGCAGCGTGGAAGCCCCTTGCCAATCTCGACAGGGGGCGTCGTTCCGCGAGCGACAAGAACCTGGCTCGCCCTTTCTCGTACATATTCGTGCGTAGGAGGCACACCGATGAAACGTACGTAGATCACCCGTTTGTAAGCGCATCTTCTTTGATTACAATCAATACCTGGCCGTTTTGTTCCAGCTAACTTAGATTCCATGCCAATGCTCTTGGAGAGTGGCATGGGCACGAAGGAACGCCTCGTTGAATCACGAATATCTGTCATGTTCGCCTGTTCGATAATTCGAGGTGGTGTGGCGGGTTCGATTCCGTTTAGTATTTGGAAGACGCACTGTGCCGCTGCCCTGCTTTCTTTTCCTGTTCGCGATGGCCCGAGATGCTTGTCTATGGTGCTCGTTCCGTCCCTCATGCCAGTCTGTGCAATTGCTATCAGAAATCTTCTTATAAAAGGTGAGGATTCCATTGATTGGTTTGGAGTCGCTTTTGAATTCGTTGTAAAGTCCAGCCAAAGTTTTCACTAGGGTAGGCCCCATGGCAGTGTTCAGGAAGTACGCATATATGAAGTACATTGGGAGTCCCAAGCTTTCCATGAATTGAATGAGTTCGCTGTCGAACTTCAGCCTCACGTCCTTGATGTACTCTCGGATCGCTTTTTCAATTTCGTTTTGCTCGATCACGGTCCAAAAATTGAATGTATTGTCGAAGTAGTCGGCAATCAAGTCGTTGCAGGGCATTTCTGCAAGCGCCTTTGCCATTAGCCAGAGATCTCTCACGTTAGAGATCTCGGTCCCTCCGACTTCATCGAGAAGAGAGTTTTCCAAGAAGTGCTCAATCACCGCAGAGTCGATAACCTGGTATGCCTGGCGGATTTCAAAATCGCCCCTGAATAAAGTGTCCCAAACAGCTACTTTTCGATTCCCAAAGTTTGCCGATTGCCACTTCTCGGTTGTCAAGATCTCCTTGGAGAACCGATACTTCTCGAAAATTTTCGTCAAGGCCTCGGTCCACTTCTTCGCGGTCTCCCGCTTTAGGGTACCAATATTTCTGAACAATATCTTCAACTGGATCATGACTGAAGAGTGCAAGGCGTGGTAAGCGTTGTCGTCCACACGTTTTCCCACATCGCTCGGTTCTTGCTTCCGCAACAACCCTGGAATGTCCTCTGGTTTCAACTCCGCAGTTGATTCCACCTTGTCGGGCGAAACTTCCACGGTGGGCTCCACCATGGGCTCCGGTCCCGATTTGGCTGATTCTCTATCCTCTTCTTCCTCGAAGAATTTTTTGAATTCCTTCATTTGCTCCTCGGTGTACGAATTCTCGAAGGTTTGTCTAAATCTTCGAAAAACGTTGAACATTCTGGTGCGAGGTTGTAGGATTTGACTCCCAATCTGAGATATGTCATCATCGCACTTTCTTACATAAATGTCCGATTGGTTAGCATCTTCTTGCTCCGACAAGCTTTTCCGGCACGCCTCCGACATTTGTGAGGGAGACACTAGAGTATAAAGTCTTTTGTCAACAAATGATCGCGCGTCACAGTGGCCGAGCGCGGTGGGATATACTTTGGAGATGCTTGTGCCAGTGGTAAGAATAATTATAGGAATTACTATTTTTAGTAGTAATTTATATTATAATATTACTTCTCGTGATATTATTAGTAGGTAATAATTCTATATAGTTATAGCTAATTACTACTGACTTTATTTGCATCACTTTGAAAGTATTCTTGTTGTGAGTCATACTGCTAAGACAATGCTTGAATTTCTGTGAAAACTCGTTCTCGACCAGACGAACGGCAAATGATATATCCTTCTTGGTGACAACCCAAAAAGACGTAAACTTCTCTTTACTTGAGATAGTGTAAGCGTAATTCACCTCCAGACCTCTAGGAAAGGCTTCTGTGAAGTGATAATAAAACTCTGGAAACAAACTCAAATTCTTTGACTCAAGACGATATGGACCATAATCTCTATAGTTAAAGGGCTCCATTGTTTTTTAGGTCTGTGCTAGTGGCTTCAGAGCGATTCGTTAATGGAAGGACAAGCTTTCGAGAGCGGATACCTGAGTCGTTAAGTCAAGCTAGAGAATCTCCGAACAAACAACAGTGGCTAAAGGCGTGTGACGAGGAAATGAAGGCCCAAATGTGTGATGGGACTTTTACCCTTGTTCCCCTTGAGAAAGGGATGAAGCCAATTGGTTGCAGTTGGGTGTTTTCCAAGAAAGATGGAGGAGTTTTGTAGGCGAGACTTGTGGCGAAAGGTTTTACTCAAAATTCATCCCAAGGAATTTCCTAGCCAACCCTAGATATTTCATCTTGAAGGCCTCACTCAAGCGCTACTGACAATAGCTATCTGTTCTGCATTAGCACGAACAATCAAAAGATCATTAGCGTAAAGAGCTAGAAGAACGTAACTCGAACTCTTTCCTCTGGAGAAAAGACAAGGCTCGTTAATGCAAGAGAAGTATCCCTGAGTTTCTCAATTCCCGGTTTATTGTCTTGTTCCAGTAAAATCTGTATTTGGAATATGGTCAGGATCTAACTTCTGTAAAGATTTATAGTCCTTTTTCAGTGATGAAGCTCCATCCTTGTGGGACTCATCCTTGGACTCTCCACTAGACCTATTCTGGAATTTATTGTTCCTCCATTTCTTTCTCTCAGCACGAGAGAATTTCCGCTCAAACCTCACATAAAGATGTCTTAATAAAGCAGATTATGGATATACTTCAGCAAGCACATCATCCATTCCATGTTCCTCATTGTCCAGGGGAGATATATGGAACTTCACACCTGTATTCCTTATGTGTTTTGCATTAGTGGAATATCGCTGTCCTTGTCAAATAATGCTGCTGCCTCGTAGGAAGGCCTCGATGTTTGAGAATCGTCAAAATCTCAAATGTTACCGGAAGACATCGATTGCATTTTTTCTTTATCTTGTCATTTACCCTCGAGATTAATGCCTCAGCGGGCAGACATGGCCAGAGATGCCAAAATGTCTCTCGCCGTGAGACTGACTATTGGATACCTAGTTTTCGAGGACCGTAAAACCGTTCGATCGAATCCATCTCACACAATGTATCTTAGGCAAGACAAGTTGATGATTCGTCAGCCCAAACATCGAACTCGCACCTCCGACGCATCAATCTACCCCTCACTTTTCAATATTCCTTTGGTTGTGTTGTCTTGATGCCCCGAGTGTGCCTCTTTATGGTAGAGAGAGTCGTATGGGGGCCCAATTTTTCAACCACTTAGGCTTTACTCGGGGGATAGAGGTGAGTCAACAATTCTTGATTGGCTCACAATCTTCAAGGATTCCATCGGCCACATCGCCTAAAGAAAGTACTGGAGTAATTTGAGCTTGGCTTGTTCAAATCACTTGCGATATAAGCTTTATTGAGCGCCGTATCACTGCGCTCCCAGGACCTGGGATCCTTCAAAAGATGAAAGACATAAGGAACAGCACAAGTTATAGTTGTAACTTTATTCCAATGGAGCGTAATGGTGGATACTTCGAAGCTTTCGAGTGCAAATCAAAGTCAGGTATTCCATTCTTCTTTGGTGAACGAGATGTTTTTCTCCTGAGACAGCTTCTGTCAACTTGATCAAGTAACTCAGCGGTCTCCCTTTGATACTCTTGGAATCGATGAAGCATTTTGTAGGTGGAATTCCATCTGGTCTGTTATTCTTCAATACCCTTCCGGGAGCCCCGTTTGCACCCTCGGCTTTCTTGTGAGCGACAACGATAGACGCAAATGTGTGTTTCAAATACGTGTGAAAATTGACTCCATGAGCCAAGTTTTGATCAGCTAGCCCAAGACTTTCGTTTATTTGGAAGAGGCGTCTTGGTCAAATTTCTTCTTACTTTGACAGTTTCGTCATGAAGCTGCGCAGGAATCGTTAATCTGAACAAAATCCAAACGAGTAAAGCGAAGGTGGCTAACTTGAATATATGCCCAGTATCCCACACATCTGCAACTGTTTCGAGCTCTTTTGACAAATATTCGCTCCCGAAATCGACCATAAAGTTGTTGAGGCCGGCAAAGTCTCTGATGTTGGACACGATACGGTCTTCAATTTGATAGTCTTCAAGAACAGCCTTGAGAAGGCCAAAAAGCACACCGGCGGTATGTGAAGCTATTGTCGTATTCTCGGCGCCAATAATATCTGTTTGAAGCTTGAATATGTCATCACAATAGTGCGCTGAAACAGCGACAAACTCTATGTTGCTACTGACTCTCCATCCGTCGATAAGAAGAACCATTCGACTTTTGTTCCTTGCGAGACATCATAAAAGGATTTACACATCTTGATGTAGTATCAAGAAGCAGATCTCTCAACGTGGTTCGGGATACCGAGGGCACGTCACTTTTGAGAAACTGGAGAAGCCTTCTCAAAACAAGAACGTCAACAAAAGAGAAGGATAGAATGACCGATAACATCCAACAACAGTTTTTGACAACGATTGGGATCGAACCTTGCAATCCTCAGCCGGTTGCTAAGAAGCAATTGGCTTTTGACACACACACACTCACACACACACACACACACACTGGTTTGAAACTTCTGGCATATTCGATTTAAATCTGCCGGGGCAGCAACAATGCACCAATTCTCGACCCCGATATAGCGCCACGCAAACTTCTAGGGCCGCAAGAACTCCGGGACTCATCACAGACACAGCACGAGAATATGTCCCTCGAAAGCTTTGAATACGTTTGTTGTATTAATTGGCCTGACCGATATGTGGCACTAGCTCTGCCAAATGAAAATTAAACTGTGGTCGTTCTCTACTGGTCTTCACGCAAGGCTGGAGCTTCCAAACGATGAGGCCCTACTTAAACACGGAAGCTGCCCCTTCGTCTCAACCACCGTGTTTTCAAGGGGCGCTCACCACCAGAACGCGACAGTTTTGTGTAAATATTTGCTCTTCGAGATACAGCGAACCCGATTCACGAGTCATGATAGGCAAGGTATAACATTGTGCCGTTATTTGGTTCGCAAAAATTAAGTAGATCCCCATCTTTCAGATAATTCTGCATATAGCGGGTGAATTACCAGATTATTCTAATGAATAGAATAATCATCCTAATTACTACTGGTCGCGATATAAGTAGTAACTCTCTCGTCGTAGTTACTACAGATAGTAATTACTAATTACTAATTACTCTCAACACTGGCTTGCGCTATGTCACTCATGTTCCCGATTGTCTGCCTTTTCCAAGCACGCCTACCAAAAGCTGGATGTTATTTGATACGTACAACTCCATCACAGGTGGGAGCAGACATCGAAATTTTTTGATGAATATCGCTATATTGGAACGACGCGTTAAATGGTCTGTCCGGGGGACTGCTCGTTATTTCACACTGATAGGTCAAACATTGACCTCACAAATCCTTTTCAAGTTTCGTCCCGCTTAAATTAGATGATATATTGGGGCGCCCAGTATGGAGTTCATCGACCGGATCGGATCACTTTTCATTGCCGAGTATGGTAGGTGCCGAAGAGTGGTCGGCGGCACTCAGATACTCATTTCGTGAAGCCGCTTTCAGTAAAATAAAATAAAGAAAGAGGCTTTCCCGAACCGCCCAAGACCATATCAATCGCCATCAGCACGTCTCAGAATCCCAAGACCATAGCGGGTGCGGACTTATCTGCTCTTGAAATGCTGTCAAAAGATGAGATTATTCTACTTGACGCGGACCTACATTGTGATGAGCACCACTTGGTGTCCTCCGATCTCCACAAACAAACTCCGAAGGCGCAAACAAATATTATTATTGGACGAGAATTTCCAACTCTAGTCACAAGCGAATGCGGTAAGTGCGAATTGATACCAGAGGTCAATACAGGTGTGCTTTAGTGAATTACACCACGAGATGACTGAAAATTTAGTCTCGTGTTTCAGTCTCATGTTTAATGACTGAATTGGTCGGAAGTCTTCCCCGTTTCCGAGGTCTCCATTCTCAACTCAGTGGAACCGGCTCGAACTTCATTCTCCACTTGAGGATCCTATATGCTCTAGTTAGCTGCAAACATAAGAGCAGGCCAGAAAATCAAGGGGACGGCTGTGTGCATTGTCAATCACCGTGCCCTTCCCCGTAACAATAGGAGCAATAAGAACAAGATGGACATACCGCGAAGAACGGCACACAATTCGTTTAAAAATACAACGAGTTTTCATGTCCCTCAGGATGATGAAATGGGCCACATAAATCAGCATGAAGAACTCTCAAGCTTTTCGGCAGTCCTTTGGGATGGAGCGCTTTGCCTTACCGAACAGACAAGTATCATAGAAAGACACGGGCACATGAAAACACATTCTTCAACCCCAGTGTTTTCTTCGTCTCATTTCCAAAGCAGGCCCCGACCTGGTTGAACTAGCTTAGTACGCCACTCCAGAGATATTGCGGATGGTCGATTATGTTGAGAACCATACACAACAGGTCCACTCACAGGCAACTCATCATCGCTTGATT
>JAKTWD010000169.1:0-15586 GCA_030581935.1 Metschnikowia corniflorae | reverse complement strand
ATGATTACTGGCGGTTTTTTTATTTCATAGCACACTGCTTTTGACCGCCAATTTTTAGGTACATATAAACGATCAATCCTCCTACAAGTCGAGGAACTGTTCGTTGGATAAATTGTAATAGCACGGTCATACTTTCCCACATCTTCCGTCTTTGCATTAAAATTGAGATCTGAAATAGCCACAACTGAAGTCGTTTCCAGAGAGGGTGTGTTCTCAATAGAATGATTAAGGTCTCCCCCGTAAATCACCTTCAAAGACCTAAACCTTTCCTTAAGTGATTCGGCGCAAAAAATTGTATCTTTCAAGATTTCAGCTTGTAGTGCCTTATCGGCAGATGGAAGGTAAAAATTGATAATTAGGAGCCGTAATATTTATGTTATGGCATATTCGGTAGCGTGTTTCCTAATTCAGAATTGAATTTGTTGCGGTAAGATTATAAACAATTTACGAAAAAATTACGAAAACATTACAAACAATTACGCTAAAATTACGGTAAAGTTACGCCGATATTACAATTTACGATTACGATAGTGATTACGATGGGTTCCAAAAACGTAATTTAAAAATGGTGGCAATTACGCTGGTCTCGAATTTCGTAAATGGCAATTTGGGCGGAACTCTGGCGTAACGCGCAACACTGATAAGAACGCGACCAGTTGGAGATGTACCAGGCCTATGTAGATCTGAGTCGACTGGAAAAACAATCTCTTCACGGATTTCCGGGATATCATCCATAGTCACAAACTCAAAGGTAATTGTTAAATCGCTCGTTTGGATCAAATCGAAAGTTTGGCGAACACTCCCGCTTCCGCACAATGAACTTGGCCGATCTCAACGATGGCTTCGATTCTCACGATCTTACCGTCTTTATAGAGCTGCATTTGGACGACCGCTTGGCTATATGTAAATCTTTGTCGTCCAAACAAAAGTACGCACAGGCTATGCAAGTATTGCCCGATATCTACATGGAATACTTTTGCGTATTGACCAAAACAGGTATAGCCAACCGGCAATGGCTCTGGCTTCTTGTGCTTCACCGGTTGGCCGAGGTCAACGTGCTACTTTCTCAGGCTAAAACACAGTTTTCGATTCTGGATCTACACATGAACTCCTCTGGAGCTCAGAGCTCGCTATTTCAGCAGGTGACCCGGCACTGCGAGACGTACTTCGAGGGCGTGGATGCCTCTTTTCTTGCCCAGAATATGTCCAAACACGCGACCACAAAGTTTCTTGAATTGGCCAGGAACACCTTGGACTTGTATGTGCCTGAGCCGCACTCGTTCAAGCAAGGGGCGCTTGTGGCGAGCGCCCTGCTGGCACTAATGCGATTGTACCAAGTCGTCAGTGAGAACTTGCGGGAAAAAGAGACCGAATTGCACGCTTTCAAGGCGGAGATGCTTCCTGCCCTTGTTGAACTCGGAAGGTGCGCTTTTCACACCGGAACGCCTCTGGCCATTTTGCCGTTGGCCTTTGGTGCATCAATGCACCTTCCTGTGTCTGCCAGCTTCATTCCTTCAATTGCCCTCGATGCGAAAGTGACGCTACCCCTCATCACGGACTACTACCGGTACTTTGCTTTCTGCTTGGTCACGTGCGCAGTGGAAGGCAACCAAATACACGAGGAGCTGGCGGATCTCGCCGATATATTCCTCCAGGTCTTGCTTAGTTTTCCTCATCTTCTGCTCTCGAACTACATGGGCGAGGCCGTATCTTCCACCGAGGCGGAGGTGCCAAGCCGCCATCAGTTTGTTTCGGGAACTGAGCGCGAGGAAATCTCCTTTTTCTTCCTCCTCAATACCCTTCTTCGCCTCCGTTCGCTAACCGAGTTTGTGGATCCGGGCCCGCTTTTCATCAAGGAAAGAGCTTTTTTCATGGCATCGTTTAGTAAAAGGTGTGGTGCCGAACTCGACTTTTCCGCATCGGCCTCTCTGTCCAGAACAGGAAGTGTGGTTTCCATGACCAGGTATGCTGATATGAGGGGCGTGCTGCAGAACAAGTCCCATGTCAATGGCACATTGAGCAGCATTCTTAGCGAAGGATCGTACAAGGAGAAGGTCAGGCTTGTGGCCGACTTTTTCAATTTGACATCCGAGACAGGCGGAGTGGGTTCCATCAAGCAGATAATCGAGACGTTTGACATGAGCGCGTTGCACGATCGCACGAACCACTTCAGTCTGAGTTCTCACGATGTACTGAGAATCTTCAACAGAATAGACCCGCAGCAGAACCCAGGAAAAATCGCGTACGTCAAGGCACTAGATATGATTGCAAGATTGCTACAGTTGGTGTCACTCAAATTCTTCAGCTCGCTCTATGGTCCGTGTCTCAACGCAGCCGACTTGCTTTCCAGCCAGTTCAAAACCAACTACCTGTTAAGGGAAATCCTTCTGGTGAAACCTCTTTTAATCGTGGACCAGGGTGAAGTGGTGAATACCCAGACCCGTGTGCCATCCTCAGAATCTGAGTATTTGTTGAGGCAGTTTCGCATCGTGGAAGCAACTCAGCTGTTGAAGGCGGATGCGCAGAAATTGGTCTGAGTGGGTCAATGAACATTCATGTTTTCTTGCGCTTCCCTGGAAAATTTAGCACTGAACGTTCAATGCTTTTCACCATTTGAGGTTGCAAGTACTTATGAGCAGCTCGGAATCTTTGATCTCTTATGCAAATCTTCACATTCTGCTATCCTTGAGGTGATCTGGGTAGGTACATGTTCGTTGACGGCACCAGTGTTTCATTTTGCTTATCCGCAAAGACATCGCTACGGGTTTGTGAATGGTGATATCTAGTCATGAGGTGAATGGAAGAATATTCTCACAGTCCAAAGCTCATACTTCTTTTGACAAGTAAGGAGTTGCGTGAAATGAACCGATTGATCAATTGTATGAAAAATGTCTCACCATTGAGGTCCAAATGATGTACAAGCCTATGTCATAACCATTGGTTGAAAGTAATAAAGGAGGATACTTGATGAGACCGTCTCATCGAGCCATTCGAGTGTGTGAATTTTTGAAACCTTGCATACTGTTAGCTGTAACCTTTCTTCCTAATTTACAGCTTATGCAAGAGTGTGGTCTGTTATGTTTTTCCTACAAGAGGACTACAAAACCCCCACAATCTGCCTGTGGATAAATGGGAGGAGGCTGAAGCACCATGCTTTCGTCAGCCACCGAGTTATTCTTTATTGTTGTGTCGCGCGGTGTCGGTAGCAGCCAAATGCAGATGAAAATAATGTCATACGTTTCATAGCAAATTCAGCTCGATTTTGCGTGAATTGAGTGACTGTACAAATTTTCTGGTCTTGTTCGTCTTCTCATAAGCTTGGGTCGGAATAATCTATTTTCCTCGATTTTTACACCATTTAAATTTATATTACAAGTTCCTTGCCTTTTTTCGGCGGCTGCAAAATGTCGCGCCTGTCAGATATGCGCTTACAGACCCGCTTCTGAAACGAGCATCTTTTTCCCCATAACAGTCGGGTAGAGGAAACCAAATATTGCGTAGAAAAGAGCACGTCTAGTGTGATTATTTCGTCACATCCTGCTTGAATGTTGCACAGAGAAGGTCACTCTTGCACTCACGAGTCCTACTACGAGTTTGTCTATGATAGCGACCTAACGCAACAGGTGGTACTCTCGGATGAGAAAGTTTTCAGTCTCCTGGCCAATGTACCAGGTACCGTGAATACCCTTGAATACCCTTGAGTACCGATAACAAGTCAGGCTTGCTGATTGAATTTTGCCGTTTCTGATAAAGTCAATAACATAAATGATTTGCATCATTTTGAAGAAACAGTGGTGTTGCAGGTGGACTCCGCCTAAGGCTGCAAAGGCTAACACGCTGTGCTTTAGTTATATATATATATATAAATATATATATTTGAAGAATCAATTGTACTATAGAGGCCTCTATATAGGCTTGAGGGAATCACATCGTTTTACAGTAAGTCACTCAAAAGTGACCAGGAACTGATTTTTTTTCAAAACCGATACAAATGAGGCTTTCTTTATCAGGATCTTTTTTTAAAAAAATTAACTATAGGTAGAACATGAAAGAATCCTTTGAATAAAATTGATTCTTTTTTAGGAAAAAACAAGCAAGCAAACGAACCTACGCAACCTCAATTGGTTCGTGAAGGTTGTACGAAAAGTTTACCTACGTAGGGTTCGGGAACACCAAGGAGGGGTCCACCTTTCCCCCTCCTGGTGAGACAAGCGTCTGGGGCCTTAAGACGGGCCACACATGCGGGTCGATGACACAGAGATAGCCCATTGTGATAAATACGTTTCGGGCGCGAATTTCCCAAGAGGAATTCATACTCAAAACTCCTACTCAAAACTCCAGACTACATCGGAGGCATATTCTATAGAAGATATAGTTTTGCTGAGACCAGCTTCGTTCAGAAGCCGAATCACAGTACCCCTCACAGTGATGTTTTTTTTTTTTTTTGAAAAAAACACTATAGAGGCTTCCCACCTGAAGCTACCGAATCTTTAATTCTATAGAAAAACCTTTAATACATCTTGGAAAAGGCACTGCATTTTTTTTCTAAAGAATCAATTGTATTATAGGGGGCTCCCACCTGAAGCTACAAAATCTATACTTCTATAGAACACCCTATAATACATCTTGGATAAGGCACTGAGTAGTGAAAGAGCCCGACTTTCCCAAGTCTTACACTCTCCTCCTTACCCTTCCCGCTTCTGCGCGTCACAGTCCGTTCTAACCCGAGTATGCTTCAAGAACTTCTTCAACTTGCGTCTCAAAAGTGATTGAAGCACAATACCCGATTCCGCATCTTTTCTTCGCGAACAATAAACTGGGCGACCAGTCTCCACGTACCAATTGAGGTTGCGCATATTTTCGAACTCATGATTCAATGGTGCAAACATCGAATTCATTACCATGGGCAATGTCACGCCTAACTGATTCCACCAGGATTTCGTGCAGTTGCAATCGCTGTAAAGATACTAGAGCATACCTGACAGATCTACTCTCTCAAGGCATAAATGACATTTGAAGCCTGTAAGTGGGGTCTTAGTGTCATGAATCGGAACATGAAATCCGAAACTAAAAGATGGAGAGCTTTCAAATCTTTGTGCTGTATCCATTCGTATTTGTGGAATTGCCTCCAGAATTTCTCCCATCGTCTTTTGGGATGAGCCTTTTTTTTCAAGCCTGTGGAAAACTTCCAAGAACCTTCCCGGTTGTATTGGTGGAAGCTTCTCTTGTTGCTTGCGGTTCTTGGAGCATACTCGGGTCAGAACGGACTGACACGACTTGCAGCAGCGGAGAGGGTAAGGAGGAGAGAGTAAGGCTTGGGAAAGTCGGGCTCTTTCACTACTCAGTGCCTTTTCCAAGATGTTTTATAGGTTTTTCTATATAAGTGTAGCTTCAGGTGGGAGCCCATATAATACAATTAATTCTTCAAAAAAAAAAAAAAGACTGACAGATGTGAAACAGTGCGTATCGCAATCCTTGACTTCTTGATGTGAGAGATGTCACCTTCTTGGCTCATATGTGGAACCATATAAGATGATTCCAATACGAATGATCCGTTCAAAATTGAGCGGAGCGGGCGAAAATCTTATGGGCTCATTCTCGTCCGCTACCATGGCTTGAGCCAAACATTATTTTGACGACACGAAGCTTCACTAGCTCAGTTGGCAGAGCGTCAGTCTCATAATTACGTTGTGAAATCTGAAGGTCGACAGTTCGAACCTGCCGTGGAGCACATTTTTTTATTATAATTTTGATTAGCGTAATTATTTTTTTACTCAAAATTAAATTGGCAACTTGATGTGTCCCTTGTACGTCTATTAAAATCTCAGCTATATATCTGGCATGATTCGTCTTCTTTTCTGCTTGGGCTCAGGTGCTTCATTGTCCTCACTGTCAATTTCCACAGGATCATCCGACGTGCCTTGAAAGTTACTTTGACCAGGCGCTGTGTGTTGTTCCATAGCAGTCCAAGCTGGCACAAACACGCCCACGTTGTGAGAAGGACTTTCTCCCATATTTCCTAAATTAATTGGCTCACGCTGGAAGCCCGTACCGCTCACGTTTGCCTGTGTCTGGAAATCTAGCACTGACTGATTTACGAAAACCTTCTTGGGGTCTGCAACATGACCAGAAGCTGGAAACACGATTTCACGAGCAGTTGTGCTGCTAGGTGCACCGCCAGGATTCTGATGAGGGGAGCCTCTCGCAATCCGCCTTGCTTTATTGAAATTTGCAGCGAGCGATTCTGGTCCGCATAAATCGATACTGATGGGTGGAGGCTGATTCACGTTATTGACAGGAGCAGACCAAAACCCGTAAGTGCCTTTTGGTGGTACCAAGTGGAACAACATTTTGTTCATCGCCTTTCTTTGATCACGAAGGAGAATTTGTTCCGCGAAACGACGCAGAAATTTGAGCTCCTTGGCTTGTAGCTCCATTGCCTGTTGTTTTTCATACGCCTGGCGTACCTCCTTCGCTTGTATCTCATATTGGGCCACGTACCTGTTGAATACATCCGGGCTATTTTTGACTATCGACTCCATGTCTCGCTTAAACTTAGTTGTGAGTTCAACGGCAAAGGGAAAGAGATCACGTTTCGCAAGTTTCTTGGCTTTTCCGCTTGGTGAGTCAGGAATGACTTCGATTTCTGAGACGGCCTTTTCCGATACGCTGCTCCGATAAATTTGAATGAAAATCCCAGTGAGCGTGTAATCAATTAGAGCAGTTGGCCCAAATCCGCTGTTGAGTTTTCGCATGTCTGCGATAACGTGAAGAAACGAAAGCTGTTTTTGCTCGTTGGATCCGTCGACATATGAAAAAGTGTCGACGATATTTCTTGCTTGGCTCATGAAGGTCGAGTATGGCGTCGAGCCCAAGAAAAGCCTGACATGGAAGGAATCGATGTCAGTCACCCGTCTCGTGATCGTACAGATTGCAGTACACAAGTCTTCCCAAACGGTGTTCAACAGAAGCATTGTCGAGTTTGCTCTTCTGAGTTTCGGATACAAAAGTATCAAAGAGCTGAGGTCTTGCCCACTACTCAACAACAAAATGAAGAATTTTGTGTACTGGTACATGTAAACGAAGTGCTTTCCCGGCCTTTCGTTCTCGGGTTTCCACAACTGGAGGAACGTTTTCGAATTGGACTTCAAGGTGAAGTACTTCGACAATATTTCCTTCGCGTCATGCGCTCTTCCAAACTCTGCAAATGTGATTTTCGCCTGGAGGTACGCCGGCTTATGGTACCAGCCTCTCTTGTCCAAGATCAATAGTTTTCTCAAGCACAAGACGATGTTTTGGAAAATTTCGGTTTTCATTCTCGTTGCAAAAGGGACAACAGGTTCCAATGATAATCTTCCGTCAAAGTACTTGATTCCCTCGTCGACACTCAACACACCACCAGAAACATACTTGTACAAAAGACTCAAGTATTTGTAGGTGGGCTCGAGGATGGGGTCGTTTGGGACACTTTGGCCTTTTGCGGCTATTATCGCACGTGCCAAGAGGGCCAACACTTCCGCCGGTGCATACTTAAGTTTTGCCTTCACCTTCGCAGCGTAGTAAAGAGAGTTCCAGTCCTCGGAATGCGTCTTTACTGCCAAGTCTAGGCACTTGTTTGCAAGTATCAAACAGAACCTCTGGGAAACACCCGGATTTTCTGACATCTTCAAAAAAAACGTTTGGTCATTCTGCCGAACAAACCTGGATGTGTTGTGGACCTGGAAAGCAAGCATGTCCATGGGGGTCCGAGAAGCGCTGTACACTTCTTTAGCAAAATTGTTCATGAGCACATTGATGACCGGCTTCAAAGAATCAATACCAATCTCTCTCCGGCGTGTGATGGTGCTAATAGCCATTAAATAACAAATGAGAGACTTGCGCTGCAAATTCGCCGTCGGGATCTTCCTTTCGATGGCGTTAATTTTGTCGGATGTCCAGATCAAATCATCCTCCACCATGTATCCATAAGCTTGCGCAAGAAGAATCCAACTTTCGACTCGATCGCTGCCATATACTAGGTCATAGGTGAGGATTGTGATGATTCTCTCCAATTCGACAATGCGGCTTTGTGCAATCTTCTTGCGCATTTTGTAGGTATTGAACAACAACACCGCCTCAAGATAATACAAGCCTTTCTCCGCAACTTTGTTCTTGTTTGGAGACTCTCGTATATCGAGCAGCTTTAGTCCGTAGAAAGACTCCTTTATGAACCGAGAACCGAGGAACGTGTTCTCGATAAATCTCTCAATTGTGGCCAAATTTCCACTAAGAATACGATCATGGTCAAGCACGGGGTCACCGATAATTTCAAATAAATCGTCCACAACCTGCTTGAGGTCATTTCTGGGTGTATGTGTGAGGGGATTCGTACGGAAGCAAAGCGGCAATATGAATAGTGCCAATTCCTCGGCGCTTTGCTTGTTCAAATCAGCAGTTTTGACAGTATAGTGCTCCACCGGAAACTGTCCATTAAGTTTCACCCTGTAATGGTATCTGCACGACATTATCTGAGTCAATTCGGTTTCGGGGACCTTACCTAAGGTGACCAACGATTCCTCCGCGAACTTTAAAAATAACCCTCTGGAGGAGTCGCAAAGATGGCGCAATCCGAGTTGGTAGTGCATGAGCTTCAAGACGTTGTTAATATGGGTATCTTTGTCTTGCAACTCCAGCCCTCTAATATAGTTGAAACAGTACACCAGGAGCATGGTAATCGAGTCGATGAAGAAGTCTTTGAAGTACTCAAAAGACGCTTCGGATTTTGTCGACAACGAAACTTTTCTGCTGGTGTATAACGCAGCTTCTTCGTGTAGACTGAAAGTGTAGCAAAGCTCAAAAACTTTTGATATATTCTTCAACTGGGCAGAGTTCTCGATGGCTGAGGGAAGTTGCCACTTGTTCTCCGACAAATGATGCAAGAATGTCGCAAGATGCTTCCGGTAAGTGGAAAGTAGCCCTAGCAAGAGCACGTTCTTTTCCTCCTCGAGATTAGTGTAAGAAGGAGAGCTCAAGAACTGTAGAATGAACTGCAAGTAGTGCTCTAGGCCCTTTTGAAAGTTAAAGAAGGACTCTTTCTGGTAGTACAGGAAAAGAATGTTCCAGAGACTGAGCTTCAATTCCACTGGGCACCCATAAAAGAATTCTCTGACGCTAGAGAGTGATAAGTTGTCCAAACCAGCAAGCCCATTGGTGGATGGGATGCTTGTTGGACCGGATGCATTGTGACTACTCTTGTTTTCCTCAAAAAGAATGCTCTCAAGAAGCGAGATCGTGTCGTTGGTACTGATAGACTCCGAGTCGCTCAGGTCCAAAATTTTTGAGAATGTGGCAAGAATAGACGATGTCGAAAGCCTCTTATGTAACCCTTCAGGAGTAAACTGGCCAATTTTGGGAAGATTGGGGTATGCGACACGAAACCGGTCATCAAGAGTGGCAGTGGAGATTCTATCTGATAATTCCTGCAAGTGCAAAAGCACGTGGTTCTTCTCCTTCCACAGGAAACTTTGCGAGGAAATGTAGTAGTTTGTCGCCCAGAAGTAGCGGATGACATACCCGGCAAGGGAAGTGGACGATGTGGCGTCCAAGGGCATTCTTGAATAAACACTTTTGAACAACTTGGACCATTTCTCGATTTTCGCCTTGAGGCCCATGAACTCAATGGCTATCGCGTTGTAGTTTGCCTTCACAGACTTGACAAAATGCATGTGAGCTCCCGCCTCCAATAGTTGCTCAAGTGATTCTTTGGTGGTAATATACTCGTTGATGAGAATCTCATAGACTGCTGTTGCAAGCGACAAATCGGCAATGTTTTCCGATTGCGCAAAATGAGCTTCACATGTATCGAAATAACTGCTCTCTAGTTGCATCACCCAATCCGACACACAGTCGTAAAGCTGGCGATCCCACAAAGTGGTGTTGATTGTTTCCATGAGCTTCAGCAAAATCTCAAGTTTCACCTGATCAAGTGAGTGGTTGGCGTCATGTAGTTCGGCTAAAAAGTCTTTGATCAGTGCTGAGTCATGTAGACTATTCACATTTGGGAAGCTCATCTGCGACTCGTTGAACTGGTCACCAAAACTGGTGAGCACCTCAATAAGCTTCTTTGTGTCACTCTTGCTCTTCTTTGAAGTGATTGCGCTTGTCTCTGGAAAGAGAATCGCGTCGTACTTCTGGGTCTTCCATTCATTGAGAATCTGTAAGAAGTCAGCAAGATACCGTGGCTCGGGACCTTGTGTGTCTGTGTTGACAATGTGCCCGACAATATCTTGCAAAGCAGGCGGGTCCTTCTGAAAAATGGGCTTGAAAGATTCGTTGAGAATGCCAAAAAACATTTCGGTCTCGATGAAATAGCGCCGAATCAACTGGATGTCGTCTGCGTATGCAGGGGCCAGGTCGCCTGGATTCAACCGCTTTGATAATCGCATTGACGATTTCTCGCTTTCGGTCCGGACAGCAGGCTCTTGTTGCTCGGGGACACCTGCTTCTTGTACAAGTCCTTGATCGTTTTCCGTGACTGCGCTTTCAGAGCTCGCATCGTCAACGACAATCACTTCATTGGCGGAATCGTCCACGTGGACCTCACTTTTGAAAGTAAAATTCACATTATCCAAGGTCGTGTCCGAAGCCAAATACGGGTTGATGTGTTTGAGCGCGATTTTGTTGAAGTCTTGGACCCTTTCCTTATCTTGGGATTCTCTTAGGGCGTTGTTTACACCGGAAATAACATCGATCCACGACGCATTTGGTTTGAGGCTCACTTCGAGCAGGTGCAACTGCAACCGCTCGGATGCTTGGGCAATAAAATCTGCCTTCAACGGTAGAAGGAAGTGTAGCTTTTTGTCGAGATCTTCATGCGGAGACTCCAAGCTCATGCCATCTTTTCTATATCTACTCCATAAAGTCTTGGCCCAATCGCCCAAACTCAAAACACTGGCAGTATCATCAGTCTCGTTCCCAGACGAGACAGCATACTCTAGAGTAAATTTAGCTAATCTAGATGCGCCCAAGAATGTGTAGAGATCAAAGAGAATCCGAAGAATAGACTCGTCTGCTTCATCGTAGACTAGACAATTGACAAACCCGTCAAGCATTGTATAGAAAAGATCCTTTTCTAGGGCAAACTCAGACAAATTTGGCTCCTGGGTTCTCTCAGCGGCCAAGATTTTCGAGAAGGCGTCCAGGCCAGCTTTCAAGATATTGAAGTGTAAAAAGGACCTGTTCCGGAAGAACAAAAACCGGATTTTCTTCACGTTCTGGGGCACAAAAGTGAGCTCGTCTGGCTGAAGATTGCTACCGCCATTCTGGAAACCTTTGATGAAAGACACCTCCTCGTAAAAATGGTTCATCACCACCGCAGAATTAGCCAACCGCTTGTACTCGGCATAAGCTTCTGTCCATCGCTGCTGACTCTGTAGTAATACCGCGTTTTGATATGTTTTGTAGGCATTTTCGATCTCGAGCTCACGCGTGTGTTCTTCCTCTAGATCCTTCTTTGATGTCGATGAGTCTTGGACAAGATTGAGAGGGGAAAACGCAGACTGTTGTTTGTTAGTATGAAGTTTGTGTGGTTTCAGTTAGGGCAGGTGAAGTGGCCTGAATCGGAATAAGATCATACCATTTGGAGTCAATAAAAACGGTCAGATAAAATATCTAATTTGAGGCCTGAACTCCCTTAATGCTTTGTTATTGTGAGCGACAGATGTGTATCGAAGAAGCCTAAACGTAGTATTTGGTCATAAGGGCCCTGGTGAGCGCGCTTCATATACGCGCACTGGAGTAGATTATGCCAGGAATGTTAGTCAGTAATATATATCGCGAAAAATACGTTTTTTAATATGAATACATTTTTGCTACGTACTAGATATAACACAAAAATATCCTCGAAAAATACTTTTTATAGCAATATCTAGTAGTTTTACTATTTTTTTTTCAAAAGGCATTCAAGCACTCTTGTACATGGCGAAACGTGCTGTTCGAACCCTGAGAGACCTTTTTATAACTATTCTTGGACTTGCGCCCTATTGCAGCATTGCACAAATTTCGCAATGGTGGTGTGGAATCGTACGCCGGGGAACAATACATTAATATCATTCTTTTACACGACCCTGCTCATTTGTTTCATTTACACCTCGTAGTTAAACGTCTGCAAATTCCTCGATCTCTAAGGTAAATTTAACAAATGATCCCAGCTCTTCGTCCGTTGGCAAATTGACTCGAGGTGTGAGGATCGCGCTGATGAAGTTCATTCTAAAGAGTACCGAAACGATTCAGCTTGGATCATGTGCCAAGCAGAAGTACGCTTCCCACCATTCATTTAGTGTCAACTTTGTACCCTGATGCGACATCTTCATCACTCGTCTGAACTTGAATCTTCTGGTCCAGATTTTTGGTGATGTTCTCAGAAACTCCTTCCACAATAATATCACCGATGTCGTCGAGCTTATGATTGCTCATGGCCTTGACGGAGTTTCGGGAACCTCGCTCCAACTCTCGCTTGAGTCATCGGCCAGCTCATCGAAGCCTCCCTCTTCACACTCAGTGTCGACCTCCTCGTTTTCAATTCGATCCCTGCAATTCTTCTCACAACCGGCAAGCTTGCCTATATATTCGAGGAACACCAACGTTTTGATTTTTTCTAGCAGCAATTCTTTCTTTTCTTTGTGAAAAAACGTTTTTCTTTTTTTTTTTTTGAAGAAACATCGCACTGAGGGGTGCTGTGGTTTTCGCAAAGAGTGAAGCTTCAGATAGTGCTGACAAGGAGAAGCCCTCCATCTGAGCTGCATTGTCTATGACTGTTACAAATCCCGATGATTTACGACTTCGTAAATTTCCTAATTCAAGATTACGAAATGGCTGGCACTCATATTTGTTTTCAAAAAAACAGATATGTATTGAAGGGTGCCGCTTACCTTAGCCTGGGGCGAAACCTATATGTTCTTTAGATAACCCTAACACACTTGATTTTTCCAGATGTGTACAGCACATCCAGTTTTTTGTTGTCGCCCGGGTTCGAACCCGAGGTCTGAGGCGAGTTTCGGTTAAGCACCTTGACCGCCGCACCAAATGATAATCCCGACAATTTACGAATTACCGACAACACCATGCCTGCCGATGGTTCTGCGAGGGCAATTTCGCAGCCAATAGACCTCACATGTGAGCAGCATTAAATCTACAGAATGCCGCCACAAACAGCAGGATTTTTACACAAAACGACCAGGCGCACTCGTGAGCGAAATCGAACAGAAAAGCCCCAGAATCCCCGCTTGTGTGGTGGGATTCTCCCCGGTTCAACGGCCCAACACCCCTGGTGTACGGGTCTCTGCACGTCCGCCAATCAGTGTTGATTCGTAAGCGTCGTTAACGACGTGAGAGACCCATCACGATCGTAAACATCGTAAATATTTACGATATTCTATCGTTTACGACGAAATCGTGAATATTTACGATAAAGTTCTTATGTTTTGAAGGCTCATCTTTTTCACGATTTTTTACATGTAAAAACAAAACTAAGCACTAAAGCCTTTCTGAATCTAATTTTCATCTCATGATAACCATGATTTGTACAAGAAGTTTGTTTATTCTAACTATTTACAACATTTAAGTCTGATACGATCACTTGCTTCCCTTTGCTTAAACGAGCTCTTCATCCAGCACTTCGTCTTCTCCACCCAACACTTCTTCCAGGTCATCTTCCAGGTCATCTCCCAGGTCATCCCCCAGCACTTCTTCCACCTCGTCCCCCAGTTCTTCACCAATGTCTTCGAACTTTCCCAAAATTTTCAAAATAACAGGAAAATCTTTTCCTCGAGCTCGATAAAAGTGATTGGGTTGTTTAACTGTCAACTCTCTTTTTGACTTTAAATAAGACGTAAGTTCGTCATACTCATCGTCATAATGGTCGTCTTCAAGAAAACAGCCGGAGGTATCACGCTCAGCGATAAGTTGAGTTTGAGACTCGTTCTCTGCTTCTGAAAGATTCTGACTCCCTTCTAAAGTGTTCTTATAGCGCAAATAAACGATCTGCAAATAATTTCTGATCTCCGAAACGACATCTCCTGCAAAATTCTTTTGTTCGAAAAACTCGAGCTTGAATCTGAGATCAAGTACGGTTGCGAGAAAAATGTTCTTCATGTCCCCAAGATCATTTTCATTAATAGGAAAGTATTCATAAAGCTTTGTGTAAGAAGCCTCGAGTCCTTGAGCAAGATACGGATTCGAGTGTTTGAGCAGTTCCCTGTTCAAATTTTTGAGGTTTTCGAGAAGATTATGAACGCGAGGAATGGTCAAGCTGATAGTAGATTCTTTGCTAGCTTGTAGATGGAGGGTTGGGGCTTCAAAGACTTGTAAAATGCGACACAACTCCTCTAAGTATTCCCATTCGAGCTCGCTAATTTCGAAAGTTTCAAGACCCAAATGCTTTTGGTCTTTCTTATCGAGGCGCCCAACTTGTGCCAAAACAGAGTTGATTTCCTTTTTGAGATAAAGAGCTCGCTTGATCATTTTGAATGTCGAAAGCCAGCGAGTTTCATTATCCAATATCAAAGCTTCCGGACCTTTTTGGTTCTTGTCTTGCAACTTTCGAATCTCGACCTGATGTTCAAACGTTGTCTGGAGAAATGATCTATTGCGAACACCTTTAACAAGCCTTCGAATAAGATTGGGTAGCGACTTTATTCGATTTGAAAGATCCTTCAAGAAAGGAGTTTGTTCATCAATTTCCCGGATTTTCTCAACAAACGCTCTTCAATCCTGCTTCTTGAAAAACGTGTAATGCAAAATAACATTTGTGGCTAAATTGAATACGTGGCCGGCGCAGCGTATAATTCCATCGAATTTGACGTTCCTACTTTAGAACTGGTCGAGCAAAACGCTCATTACCGAGGCATTATCTCTCGTAATAGATACAATACGGTTTTCCAAGCCAAAACTTTCATTAACGTCCTGGACAAACGAAAACAATACTCCACCTGTTATAGAATTTGCTTTGAGCACCTCAAATCCAGCCACATAATGCTTGAGTTCAAAGAAGTTATCGAAAAGGTGTAACGTGATGCCCAAGAACTTGTTTTGATTACTGGCTTTCCACTCATCAAGTGTAAGAGCGAACTGGCCCTCATTCATAGCAAGCTCTTTTCTTAAGGCTTCCACTTCTGCATAGTACATTTCTTCAAGCCTCTTTGTGATCAGCGAACGCGATAAAACCTTTTCTAGTCCATTCCTTGAGTATTTCACACATGATTTAGTGACAGGGTTGTCACAGAAGTGAAATGATAAGTTATTCGCCACAATCATGTGTATGAATTTGGCTTGGAAAATTTTTGGATCACAAGTTTTTTGTCCCTTAACTTGATCTCCCCTGGGAAAGTTTGACGGCCTTTTGTCATCCCTGGGGTAAAAGTCGGTTATATGTTGGCCATGAAGTTTTAGACCATCAACAAGGTTAGTAGAAAGAATGGAATCATGGTAATTCAATTTGCCATTTTTAATGTCTTCATGAGCTTGCTCACTCTGGGAAATCAACGTTCGTTTGTGCTTGCTTCGGATATGATGTGCCAAAGTGGAAGTGTTTATATATCTGGAATGCGTG
>JAKTWD010000168.1:0-15685 GCA_030581935.1 Metschnikowia corniflorae | reverse complement strand
TCACTCACTGAGGCAATACAATAATGCATGGGGCCGAACGCGACCGGCCCCGCGATTTCGCGGTGCGATGAGACTTTTCTGCGAAAAAAGGGGCGTTTGAGGCCCGACTGATTTTACTCGGGCCGTGTGGCGTTTCGCGCACAAGCGTCGACTGAATTTCGCGGTGGTTAATCTCGCAGCGAGGGCGTCGCTTGGGCCTTTGCGCGACATCTGCGAAAATTATTGTCCACAATTTGCGAAAATACTGTACGACACAGTCACGTGTTCAATACAGCGAGGGCGACGCTTGGGCCTTTGCGCGACATCTGCGAAAATTATTGTCCACAATTTGCGAAAATACTGTAAACAAATGCGCACTGGGCTGCAGGCGACAGGCCGGTACTATATTTTCGCGAACGTGAGGGTACCCTCCCAAAATGGAACTGCCCTAATGCGGATTTGAGCGCGGGCCCATAATACAGTGAAATTTGGATAAGCCGGACCTAATTATAATCGTCGTTTTGTACTCCTTATTCAAAAAAGAAGTAAATTCCGGTATGTAGACCAGTTTTTACTGCATATTACAATCTTGTCCTGCATACATGGCCACGAGAGCTATACACCACTGTTATGGGGATGTTCACTACAAAAAAAAATAGGAATAGCGAGGAACTTAGTGACGTTTGATATTTTAGCTGTTTACAAGTTACATTTTTACTTCAATGACCGCCTCTATATCTCTTTTTGAGCCTCCTTTTTCGTCTTTCGCTAAGGATTCTCCTTTTGTCCATTATCCGAACTATCATTCATAAAAATCCGAGCAGAATTGCGGGTGAACACGCGGCTACGCGACATGAGGCAGGGGGGTAAGGTTTAATTGCATTTTTGCAACAATCTCAAGAAGTTTTGGGTCATCATCATGCCGATTTCGCCTTGAAAAGAGCCTCTTTCTTTAAGCGGGATTTCTGGAAAAATTGTCCTCCTTAACCAAAGAGAACCGCGCCTTATCCAGGTTTTTTTCCCAGTAAAATTCCTTAACTATGCGCACTTTTTTTATTTCGTGCGGCTTTTCGGGTTAACGCGACTCCTGTTTACAAAGCGTCCGGTTTTCCCAGGTTTGACTGTACTTGTTAACATTAACCTATTGGAACAAGCCTGACTGCAGTAGAATTTGCCTATTGCAAAACAAGATCAAGACAAAGTTAGGAGGCTGGACTGAGGACTACCACTCAGAATCTCAATTTAAAACCACCTTGGGGTTATTTGACTTATGAGCTCTCTTCCAAAATTCCAATGCTCTATTGATAACAGCTCAAATTTGTCGTCACTCCGAGCTAAGATTTCGGCCTATGCGCTTTCGCATTTCCTACTCGATAACTCCGGCTTATTCAAACAGGCTCGGACTCAGCCAATTTTTCTCAGTTGCAAGAAATGCCTCGAAACCACCATGAAAAAATGCCATGAAAAAATGCCATGAAAAAATGCCATGATAAATGCCATGAAAAATGCCATGAAAAATGCCATGAAAAATGACCTGAAATCCGCCTCCAAAACCGCCTCGAAAAACGCCTTGAAGAACGCCTTGAAACAACTTAGTATATAGCCAATCAAAACACGAAATTACGGAGAAAAAAGTCTTGGCAAATGTGAGCCGCACCCACAGCCAACGGCTTGCTATACTAGAATCATCTTCAGTTACACGAGTGTTTTGCCTAGAGCAAGGTGAGACATTCCTTGGCACAAGAAAATGTCATTTGCAAGTCCTGCCTCTCATTCCCAAAAAGCAGATTCAACTAATTAACTTGGGGATGCAGGTCTCACCTGCCGCCCCAAACGGCTATGCTAGCATGTGAAAATATCGTCCGAGGAAAAGGACCATATCTCTCATTTTTCCACGGACATTTGACATTTGACATTTGACCATTTCAGATCCATTTGTGTGGAAAAACGGTAGAAAACTGTGGCCTTCTTCCGCACGGCCTCCACACGGCTCGTTTCCTTAGCCAGTCTGTTATGCTAAGCCCACTATAACTAACACAACATATACACCAGATTGCACCCTGCCAAGGCTTGATTTGAAATATCAATGTTGACGAATAGCTCCATCGCTCATCAAACCACTAGCGGATATATCGGTGCTACAAAGAAACACGTCGGGAGCGAGGGCCACGGCCCGTGCCCGTTCGGCTCCGAACAATAGATGGGGTCCTGCATACAGACCGGCGCCCAGCAAATACGCTATCAGCTTCCATGTAGCTGTTGACTCGTTTTGTTTCTCGTGTCTTGGCGCCCAGGTACTTCGCAGGTTATCTCTGATAGCTTTCTGATAATGTTACTTAAAGAAGAGGGTATCTGGTATGTTCGTATGCTTTTATTATCCTCCATCCGCGCTGTCCCAGGTATTCCCATATTGTATGGTATAAGTCTGCCCAGCTATTGTTAAATCCTGCACTGCCGCTCTTGCATTACCCGTTGAATCGAATCCAGCACTACTAAGCTGATCGGTAAGTTGATTATATCGCTCGAAATCACCACACCTTCTTGTCATCTCCACTTATCATGTCAAACCATCCAAACTCAGCGCCTCACGGACCTGCAAATAAGCAAATGGATGCAAAAAACAGGGGCCACTCTTTTTCAAAAGATAAAGGACCCTGGAGAGTCTCATCGAATGCCGAGACTGACTCCCACGGATCGGATGCTTCTCACGACACAGAGGAAGATGTTTGTTTCCCTATGTCGCGGGAGCACGTGCGTGTCAACGGTATTGACTTTGACGAGATCGAGGACTTCATCATCGAGGAGCGAAAAACCATCCAGAGCAACGCAGGTAAGGTCAGTCAAGATCGTGCTTTTGGTTCTGATACCTCTGCTTTCGAGGGTGCCACAAGGGCCAAGAAGCAGTCGGCCCGGAACATCGTGAGAAGAACGTCCGATGAGCTCTTAAAGCTGGTGAAAAGCGAGTCCTCGTCGACTCACCAGACCACCTACCACAAGAACTCGAGGTCCTCTGAGAACTCGATGGTTATTGCACAGCAAGACGATGCTGAATCTGACGCTGAGAATTGTGGTGGCACCCAAGTCAATGATGAGCTCTTGGAGCTCGCAAATCGGTTTTCGTTTTTCCATTCCGACAACGAGGAGACCGTGCATGCGTCTGACCTCTCCACTTTGGTCACCCCCGGTAACTCCGTCAAAGATCTCTTCAAGAACGGTGAGGGAACATGGTGGTTGGACTGCACTTGTCCCTCGGATGCCGAAATGAAGACTTTGGCCAAGGCGTTTGGCATCCATCCGTTGACGGCGGAGGACATCCGCATGCAAGAGCCCCGCGAAAAGATCGAGCTTTTCCAGAATTACTACTTTGTATGCTTTCGGACGTTTGAGACTGAGCTCGAGTCCACCGAGTACTTGCAGCCCATCAATGTGTACATTGTGGTGTTCAAGAACGGTGTGTTGACGTTCCAGTACTCTCCCGTGCTGCACGCCGCCCATGTCCGCAGAAGGATCCGCCAATTACGCGATTACGTTGAAGCCAGTGGTGACTGGATCGGCTATGCTTTGATCGACGACATCACCGACAGTTTTGCCCCCATCATCGCTGCAATTGAGTACGACGCGGACGCGGTGGAAAACTTTGTGTTTGACGCGCTTACAGTCAATTTTACCTCGATGTTGAAGACCATTGGTGAGTCCAGACGGAAGGTCATGACGTTGATGCGGCTTCTCTCCAACAAGGCCGATGTCGTCAAGATGTTTGCAAAGAGGTGCCAGGACCAGGCGTGGGCCGAGGCGAGTTTCAACGCGCCTGTGCCAGCTTACAACGACAACGCACCTCGACTCGCGCCCAATGCGATGCCATTCCAGCCAAGAGCCGATATCGCGTTATACTTGGGCGACATCCAGGACCATATTGTCACCATGTTCCAGAACTTGTCCGCGTACGAGAAGATCTTCAGCAGATCTCACACCAACTACTTGGCGCTGTTGCAGGTTGTGTCGTTCAACTCGAACTTGTCTGTGACCAAGATTTTGGGTAACGTGACGTTGATCGGAACCATGTTTTTCCCCTTAAATGTGCTCACCAGTTTGTTCTCCATGAATGTGAAGATTCCTGGAGAAGGCGAGCCCTACTGGTTTTGGGGAATTGTCGGGTCCATGTTTGTTGTTGTTATTATCACGTGGATATTGGTGAAGTGGTACTTGCGGTATGTCCAACGCAAAGAGTGGACCGACGAGGAGAGCAGAAAGAGGTCGATCAAGAGTTTCAGCACCAAGGTCACGAAGAAGGAGGCTGCTCAGTCGATCTTGAGCTTCAACAGTAAGTATGAGTAGGGGTGTCGATGGACACTCTCTGTTTCGGTCACTTCGCTTGATCAATCTTTGAAATAGGTTTGGTTATATATTTATTGTGTATTTTGTTTCTTTTTCGTCCTTTTTTGTGGTTTGGCGACCTAAAGCATTGGCAAGCTTGTTAAAAGGGTCGATGAACTGCTTGGCCAAGAGTGATCTTTGTGGGGATCAATAGCCGGATCTGGGTGGAATCTTGTGTCTGGTTGTAGTCAGGGTTAGAGATGTATGTGTCCGCAACACCTACTCTTTTGACACATCGTCCTAGCATCTCCTGTCAGATATGTAAAGGGAGTTCCTGCACTGTGTGGTCGAAAGAGTGCTTGTTGCCCCTACAGCACACGCTCGATTATACTAACGTAATTCCAATAAGGGCAATCAGTGTAAACAAACCATCCTCGGTACTCCAACCAAATCAATGGATCTCCCATCTCTTCTGCTCGACTTTGTCCTCGTTGCACATTTGCCCCGCAAACACAACGCTCCAGGCGAACGACGTCAGGCACACGGTGAGCGAGATCAAGTGTCTGGAGCGGGAGCGCTTGAAGTCAGAAGCAGTCGTTATTACGCGGATCAACGAATCGACTCAGGCGCCAATCGTGATCTCAGACAATTGCGCCGTGGCGCAATGCCGCCTTACGCTTGATTTGCTTGATCTTGGCTTCAACTCCAATATGAACGATCGCCACCTGCAGCGCCAAAATAAGTCCTGGCGGGGCAATAATGGTGATGAAGAAGTACGCCCACAAGTGAGATCGCCGGTCTCACGAGCTTTCGCATAGCCTGTGCCTGTTGTTAACCTTCGCGGTCGACAGAAAGCCCCGCCACCTCTTTTCGTATGCGGTAGCTTTCAAGCATCCTTGTGTACTGGTCAAGACTGAGCGTTACTAAGACCAACGAGAGTCCCAATCCCAACGTCACATGGTCTTCGTGAGCCTTTGCTATCTTTGGTCAAGGTTCCTTGTATGCTAGTTGGGGGCCTTCGCTCAAAATCGTGAGAGCGTGGATGATATGACTCCACACTAGCCAGATTAATTATCTCGGCTTGCGCTTTGAATGTCTCCAGAAGCGTCGAGATTTTAACCCTGTACACTTTGTCGCTGAGAACTTGCACCACTGTGAGAGGGCTCAAGTCAAGCTGGAAATAGTTTTAGTCTCTTGCGTCACTTACGATCTTACCACGATGACATGGAGTCAGAGAGAGTGTATTTGATTGAACGAATACCGTCCATTTGTTCCAAATAGTAGTCTTGAGGATCCGAGGCGCAATATTACATCACAAACGTTCTATGAACTCAAAAATTTGTTTGGGTTCAATTTGCGTGAGTAATACAGTGGCGCGACCGTCGCAGAAAGACGACAATAAAGGGCAAGATCACAAGATGCACCTCGGATGAATTTTGCGATCAGCACCTTGAGGTCATACTTATATGTGTGTGAGAAGCTTAGGTATTTCTCCGGAACAGTTTTGGTAGAAATCATATTCTCGACAAATTTATGAAACATTAATTGAATTTCATGCTTCGATCATGTATCGCAAGCGACGGAGCGCCGAAAATGAAAGATGTTTCAAAGCTTCTGGTTTTTGTTCAATGGAGATGCAACCAACGATTCATGAGTATATGATGTTTGACAACCCCAAAATTTCCTTCGAAATCCTTAAAATGTGCAAGATGAAAGTGGCAATCAAGAGTGAATTCATGATTTAATTCATCAAGCGTGTAATGTTGACATCGCGTCATTTGGAAAAGCAAGGGAAGCTTCTTTTGTTTCAAAAATTCCCAAAAGAGAAGGCCGTGTTCGAAGATGGCAAGCAAATGAAGATACGATCGATGACTCCAGTGGGACTTGACCTCTCATATCGTACACAAAGCGAACGAGGCAACCATACCAAAAGCATTTATGTACACTGTATGCAGCAGTGAAATTCAAGTGAGAGATAATAAAGAGCGGTTACCAAATTATGAATTATGGTTGCTATGGACTTGTATTACTTTCATCGCGTCCTTCCTGCTTCATCACGATAACGCCTGCTACTGAACTGTTGTTAGTAAACCATCATGTTTCCCAGAACCCTGAAATGCAACACATTTATCAGGGAATGGCAACTGACTCTCGCAAATCACGCACCTCTCTGAAAAAGCAATTCAACGTTTTTCAAGTGGTTTTCCCGGCGTCGTACGGCGCCTTTCACTGTGCTGCTTCCACGTTAACGCCACACTTGCGTCACCTGCCTATTTCTTGGCGAGCGAAACCCTCAAGACGCGCTATCTTGCGTGTAATCTCTTCGCACTTGCACATGGTTCAGCCAATAAGGAGAAAATGAGTTGCCGAGTCTACAACTACGACTGCACTGCTCTCGGTGCAATCTGCAGTCTGCGTGGTTTTATTCAGACGCCATATTTTGGACAGATTTCAATGTCTAATTAATCTTTACTTGATTGATGTACATGTTCGATTTGATATCGACAAAGATAAGGCTTGATTAGATACTACATCTTTTGGAGGATTTCCTGGAGCATCACAGATCGCTTTTTCAGTTACAACTATTATTGGCATGAGCAAGATGTTTTTGTTGAGAGTCCCATCAGCAAGCAGTCAGGTATTCTCTGCAGACATCAAGAAGTTCGAGCTGTATCAATCACATACAGGTCCATCATGTACAACTCCTATTTCCGCCTGCGATTCTGCCCTGCTTCAATGACATACAGGTCCATTGTGGAAAAACACTTTTTCCGCCGACTTCTTGCACTCAAAGTGCAACCTCATCCATTGATCGTTGGGTTTGATTTAAACACACTTGCGCACCAAGAAACTGAATTTACAAGTTCTTTCTAATTCATGTGACATATTCCTGTTTGACTCCAGTGGATGCTTGAAGCAAGCCGCACTATTAATGTCGACGGAGCGGCCATGGAAAGACCAGCCTCGCAAATTTTGTGTGAATATGCATGCATGCTGGCCTCGCGAACATTCGCATGAATATGCATGCACGCCTCGTGCATATGAATGTCGTACACCTGCATATATATTTCGGCTTGCACAAAGCATGTGAGGTCGCAAGCCAAGAAAAGCGCGGTGATTTCACATATCAAACCGCCTCGCTCAATATTGATTTGATGTTTCTATCGGGCACAACCGCCATTTGCAATCTGCCAATGTGTCAAGTAAACTAGCGACCAAAAGCATGCATGTATCCTCATCAATGACTGTCGGCATGATTTTGCTACAAACTTCATTCCACACGAGAAAGTTCTTCCAGACTCTTCTGGAATGTGTACACGCCAAGATTGGTACACTCTGCAGTACCACTAACTGCAGTATCGCGTGAGCCACGCGGTGTACGGGTTTATCATTCGCATAACGTGACCACAATGTATGCAATGTCAACAGTCGAGGTTGACTTGCTTCTACTAGAATCGAATGTCTCGTTGTTTTTTCTTCAAATGGGAAAGATTTAACACCCGTATTTTTATCCGAAGGTGACTGTTGAAGAGCCATGGGACCATACTAGCGGTCGCGAATATCGTGGGTCTCTTCACTCCCCAGCCAGTTTTCGCGAACATTGCATAATTCTTGATTACATGCTTAAACGTATGCGTGAATCGCGAAAGCACGTTGTATAGATAAATCTGTTGAATCTTGTGACAACTTTTGTGTTAAGTGCCTTCTCACATGCCTATACGCGATCAGTGTTTATAAATAGTTCAGATGTCTTGGTCTGATCAGCTTAGTCTATCTTTTGGATTGTAATTCCGTCAAAAAACTACTTACTACGCCTCAAACGCAAGTTGTTTTTGCTCCCGGATGCTCGCGGTCGTACACTGTGACCAAGAATATTATCTGTAATCACGGGCTCAAAGGTTTAAGTAAACCAACATAACCAACCCCATGCGCGTACTCTCCTTTTCGGGCGTGCTATATTCTATACGTGAGGCCCGAAAAGAAAACAAAAAGTAGAATAGCGCAGCAGTCATCGCCGGTAGATTTTGATACCAATTTGTTTTCATTTCGTCTTCATGTTTTTCTCACCAAGAAAGTTCGAATCCACCCAGCTTGAGGCATGGTATGTTGCAGCTTTTGAGGTTCGCAAAACATGACGACAGTGGTAATTTTAGACGCTAATTACCATCCCATGGCTCCTCAAAAGTGATTTTAGCTGTGGGAATTCAAGACAGCATATGATGCAACGTGAACCAAGTGACAGGCAGTTTACTTAACTCTACTACTTTGATATATATGCTGTCTCAGTAAAACTAGCTTACATCTATCGATTCTGTGAAGATCCGCTATAGAAGAGGGGAAAAGAGATTTTTTGCGATACAGGGGTGAAAGTGTTCAGGTACCCACATGCTTGAATTGTTCCTGGACCAGTAATGAGCAAAGCGTCCAAAACGTACCCGAAGAATTTCATGTACTTTACGTCGCATCAGTATAATATATTTACTATGAGGAATCTCCGCACAAAGCGTAAGGACGCCGTACAGCAGCTACACCACTAATTATCGTGGGCATGTTTGTGTGCGCGGATCCGATTAGGCGGTTTACCTACCTAATAGGAAAGTGCATAACCGCCACAGTCCCACAGTTGCGCAATTTTTATCTATTGCTTGGCAATTCGAGTCCCAATACTAACTTGCTATGAATAGGTATTCATCCCATTAGTAGTATATGCTGGGCTAAACACTGATAGACGCTTTAGTGTCTAACTCTACTTACTTCACTACTAAAACTCTCAATTATGCACAGTGAGTCCTCTGTTGAAGAACTCAGTAATAATTCTCTTGAGCGAATACCCTTTTCCACTAAGGATAATGTGGAACCTTTCCGTCAGTTAAGCTTCCACCGGAAGATGTAGTCCGACATTGGACATGTCCCCACCCACCGATTTAAGGCTGCGCATCACAAAGCGAATACAGGCTTGATGTTGACCATAGCTACTGATATGCACGTGTGTTTGGGTCAGAGATGTGTGTTTCGACGTGTTGTTTGCGCTGTGAGCATCGCCGCCTAATGGTTCGCCAGAGCTTCAGTTTACTGACGCTGATTGGAAGTATTTCGGAGATACCCCACGTGTCCTTACGAGATTATGTCTTTCTACTTCAAAGCACCACGGATCTTCATACCTGACTATTTACCTAAAGCTTGCCTTACTTGATGCGCCAGGAAAATGGTTTGATAAACCATTGGTGACCAACTTTGTACGAGCATACCCACCTCTTGCTTGTGGCAGTCGAAAGACTAGTCGCAAGGTCCCTCAATACGTTCCGTTTTATGCAGCAATCACCAACCGCCTCATACCATACCACCTTTCTATCCTACTTAGCCCACAGCTTTTCAAGAAATCCAATTTACCAAAGCACAAGTTTCAAGCGATATGTATTTTACTTCTAGTATCTGGCTAACTTAGGAGACGCCTAGAAAGAAAATCCCAGCGAGGAGCCACATGAACCTTCTGATGGCTATGTATGATTTATTCAATTTGAAAGATGAGATTACTATTGAACAACTGAACACAAATTAGAAGGGTGTCCCAAGACGCCCATTGAGCACAAGAAGCAAGATCATGTTGAGTTTCTGAAAGGCCGAAAGGATTCATACCCCGTGGTATTTCAAATTGCCAGAGACTCTTGTGCTCTGTTTTTTATGTGGTGAGAGCCCTCTTTGTTTAAATGGCAGATGCGAATCTTAGAGAGTTATTCAAGCTGAAGATATTCCAAAACTCGACGCCGAGACAAAGAACGCCCATGAGTTGCTTAGAGATGGAGACGGGAATTTGGGTGGAAAGGAAAAGGATGATACGCTAGTCTTGGATGTTGAAAGGGACAATGGAGCCAATGACCCTTCAACGGCCACAAGGCTTTTCGGGGTGGGCTCATGAAGCCTCTATTTACATATTGCCAAACTACAAACGTCAATCACCTTCAAAAGCTTAGCTGTCTTCTTACTCAAAGATGGAGCAACCATATGATATCTGTTACGTGTTTTAGAAAATTTGGCACAGAGTCAGATCACCGATCAAAATTTTGTACAGGCTGTACCGGTTTCGTAAACTTCCGTAGATACAAAAGATTGCTCTTCACTGGCCTGGGCCTTGATTGACATTCAGGTCACGATCCTCAAACTCCTCAAATGACAACCCTTCAATCGTAGCATCATAAGGAGCCCTTGCTGAAAAGGCAATTCGACTTTTCTCAGAGTGTGGCGGGCTTCGTGGGGCATTTTTTACTGACCTTCATTTACGTTCTGCATTTATGTTAAAGCCACACTTTCACGCACGTGAGACACCGTGAGCTGAATTTTCAGCATCCAGACCACAAAGGTACAGAAAAAGTCGAAGACAGCAACGCCGAGTCCGTTGAACCAAAAGAATAAATCGAGTTTGCCTTTTTACCACTAAAGCGACTCCCAAATAGACCAAGGTGATCTCATGATATTGCTTCTGAAAAGTGACTTTTTAAATGGGTGCTGACTGTTCTGTTTCTTGGCAAGCAAAGCCCTTTGGGCGCCGTATTTCATCTGGAAACTTACCGAACTCGGACATGGTTCAGCCAATGGGGAGGGAAATTGTATTGCCAAGTTTACAACTACGACCGCGCTACTCTTGATGCAGTCTGCAGTTTTCTTGGCATTATTCTGATGCTAGTTTCTGGACAGCCTCCAATATCTAATAGTCTTTACTCGACAGTTATATATGCTGGATCTTGAGTCTAAAACGATCACACTTGACCAGATACCAGTTGCCTTGAAAGAGATCCTGGGACATCTCTGATATCTCTCTCAGATACTTTTCTCATATACATGAGCAGGACGTTAGGCGATACCATTAAAACGTAGTCAGTTTTTGTCTGCAAGAAACAAGAAATTTGGCTCGAGCTGTACCAATCACATTCAGGTACATTACGAACCCCTTTTCCCACCTGCTTTTCCAACCTACATGAATCACATACAGGTTGATCACGAGCCCCTTTCCCCGCCTGCGTTTCCGACCCATAAACTGTTGCAATCAAAGTGCCCACCCTAAACTATTGCTCGCTGGACATGGGTCGGATCCGCTGGCGGAGACAGAATTGTATTCACAGGTTTATATTATTTCGAGTGACATCGCCCCGTTCAATTCCAGTGGATACCTCAAGAAAGCCGCACTTGGTATGTCGTCGGGGCGGCCAACATAAAACTTACCGACCTAGAAGATATGCGTGGGATTATGCATGCATGCCTCGTGTGCAATTTGTCATTCCGGTACGACAGCATTATGGTACGACTTTGTACAAAGCATGTGCGGTACATGCGACGAAAAGCGTAGTTATATCGCCAATGACCACATCTTTTAACTGCCTCTTTTTAAAATCCATCTGAGTTTTCGATCGGGCTCAACTGCAATTCACATTCAGTTAGTGAGTCTAGTAAACTAGCAGCTAGTTAAAGCCCATACCATTTTCACAAAAGATTTTATCCTCGATAATGAATGTCGACTTGTTTTGGCCACAAGTCTCATAATACACAGGAAAATAGTTGCAAGCTTTTCTGAATTTTGTCCAACGCCCAAAAACATGCATCATGCAGCACCAGCAATTGCAATTTGCATGAGACACGTGATGCAGTATCTTCATCTTTTTTTTTCTTTCTCGCAAACCATGACGACAATGTGTATAAGGTCAACAGTGGGGTTTGATTTGCTTCAATTTGAATAAGACTTGTGGCTTTGTTTGTCATAATGAAGATTAAACGAATGGGCGACTCTTAATTTACTCCCGAAGAACAAGCTATAAGTACGTTTGTCATGAGATCGAAACAAGTGCTCGCGAATCTCGTATGTTTCTAAAAAAGCAATTCACAAATTTACAATAGACGATCAAGCGGGCTCAGAATGGCGATATTCGCTGCCGTGATTTGATATTTGAGCTACACTTGGGCGCCATCTGATCTATTTCTTGGCAAACAAAGCCCTCTGGGCGCCGTATTCTGTATGCAAGCTGACCGTACTCGGACATGGTTCAGCCAACACGGAGAGAAAATTGAATGCCAAGCCTGTAAGGCGGACTACGTGACTCTCGTTGCAGTCTGTAGCTTTCTTGGCGTGATGCAGATACCACATCTTGGGCGGCTTCCAACATCTCAAACATTTACATAATAACTACATATGTTCGATTTGGATTCGATTGTTATTAGACATCAGATGCCTAGGAGGGGTTCCAAGGGCACCGCGGATCGAGATTTAAAATTGCAACTCTGATTTACATGAGCAAGACTTTAGGTGATACCATCAAGATATAGTCAGTTTTTGTCTACAAGAAACAAGAGATTTGCCTCGAGCCGTATCCACAACATACAGGTTCATTACGAACCACTTTCTCCGCCTGCTTTTCCGGCCTACATCCGTCACATACAGGTCTATACGAACCGCTTTCCCCGCCTGCTTTTCCGGCCTATCGACTGCCGCATTCTAAAGTGCTCACCCTCACCTATTGCTCGCTGGATTTGGATTGAACCCATTTGTGTAGCAAGAAGCTGTATTTTCGTGTTTTCATTAACTCATGACACGTAAACTTGTTTGAATTCAATAAATTCCTTAAGCAAGCCGCAATAGACAGATGGACGGGGCGGCCAAGAATAATCATAGCACCCTCGCAAAGTTTCGTATGCATATGCATGCATGCGTGCATGCATGCATGCCTGGTGCATGTTATTGTCGTACGACTGGATAAATATTTCGGCTTTGCACAAAGCATGTGAGGTAGATATCCAGGAAATTATGGTTGATCCACAAATCAAACTGCCTCGATCAAATAGTCATGTGATTTTACAACCAGGCTCCTCCACCATTCCCACTCTGTCAATGTGTCAGGAAATGGTAAGCGTTCGCGAATCTCGTATTTTTGTGAAAAAGCAATTCAATGTTTTTCAAAACAAAGTATACGGGGTTTTGTGCGGCGACTGTCACATTCCTGTTTTCACGTTTGAGCCACACTTGGACGTTACCTATCTATTTCTTGGCGAGCAAAGCCCTCTGGGTGCCGGATCCTGTATCTATACCCACCGAACTCGGACATAATTTAGCCAAGATTGTAGGAAAAGTATCTATCCAAGTCCACTTTTACGCCTGCACCACTCCCAGCGCAGTCTACAGTTTGCATATCACATCTTGGATAGCTTCCAATATCTCAAACATTGATATGGTGCATATATAAGTTGGACATAGAATCGATAAAGATTGAACTTGATTGAACACTTATTGCCTCGGAGTGGATCGTGGGGCATCGAAGATCACTTTGTTGATCGCAACTATGATTCGCATGAGCAAGGCGTTTCGTGAGACCATCAAAATGCAGTCAAATATTGTCTGCAAGAGTCAGAAATTTGCCTCGATCTGTAGTAATCACATACAGGTCCGTAACGAGCCCATTTTCCCACCTGCATTTTCGACCTACATCAATGATATACACGTCCATTACGAAAAAGCCCTTTCCTCGCCTGATTTTCCCACTAATAAGAAGTTGCATCCAAAGTGCTCAAGCTCAACTATTGCTGAGCGAATAAGATTCACTTGTGTAGCAAAAACTGTATTTACAAGTTTTAGTTCATTCAAGTCACATGACCCTGTTCGACTTCAGTGGATCCCTTGAGCAAGCCGCTTTGCACAAGTCGACAGGGAATGCAAGAAAAAGCTTACCAGCCTTGGCAATCATCATGTGAACATGCATACATGTCTTATGCACTACTTGTTATTGTCGTACAACCTCAAGGGCTTTTCGGGCTCGCACAAAGCATGTGAGGTAGCAAGCCAAGTAAAAGCGTGGTTATTTCACAAATCAAACCACCTCGATCAAAGATTCATTTTATCTGTCGATTGGGCACAACAGCCATCTCTAGTCTGTCAATATGTCACGCAATCTAGCAACTAATTAGAAAGCATACTCTTTTCAGAAAAGAGATAATCTTTGTGAATGAATGTCGACTTGTTTCGGATTGTACACAAAAGAATAGTATTTGAATTTTTTCTAAATTTCATTCAAGCCAAGAATAAAGCACCATGCAGCACCAGCAGCTGCAATTTTGCGTAAGTTCAGAAGCAAAAAGCAATAAATGTGCAAAAGATTGTGGCGCTTGTCAAATGTGAATGATATTTAAGTAGCCTCAATTCCCGTTCATTCATTCTCTTTTTCCATCATCAATCATCAATGCTTCAATTCCACATTTTCTTGGGTGCATATGCCTTGTTTGTCAGCATAGCAGCTGCGGTGGAGAGTTGTGACCCTACCACCATAATGGGCCGAGGCTTTGACGCGAACTTTTATAACTACCCGTTCAAGGGTAGGGCTTTTCAGGTAGATCCCAACTTCTACGTCAGTGGATATCTTTCCCAGGGACACATCGGTTCCAGACTGGGTATAGAGACCATTAATTTTCTGAGAAGGGTGCCTTACGATATACCTCGCGAGGGCGAAATATTTGGATTCCAAACCACCGTTTCCAACGTTTCGATGAGTTTGACTGGATACTTTTTGGCACCGCAAACTGGATCTTACAACTTTACAATGGACGTCGATGATGGTGCCTTCTTGCAATTTGGTGCTGGCGGCTCGTGCTGCGGTAACGTGAACGAAGACGTCAGCGGCGAGTTTTTCGAGGCTACGCTTCGCAATTCCACATCCACAGTGTTTTCTTTGGAGGCTGGGCATTACTACCCCATTAAGATCGTTTGGGTAAACTGGGGCGGACCTGGTTTTTTAAACATCAAATACAAGGCACCAGACGGAACCACTCAATCGGAAATTGGAGGTCAAGTGTACCGGTTTCAAGACAGATGTATTGTCTCTTCCACTAGGATTTGGACGGGATCCCACACACGCACGGTAACAATCCCAGGTTCAAATACAAACGATGTGATCGTCGAAGTACCCACACGAACTCAGACTAGTACTTCATATTGGACTGGGTACGAGACTACCACTGTGACTCAAACCGGAAACGGAACCAACACTGTTGTTATCCAGGTTCCAAGGTCAACCACCAGTGTGACTGCCTTGTGGACCGGATCTGGGACTACTACTGTGACTCAAACCGGAAACGGAACCAACACTGTCGTCGTTCAAGTTCCAACGCCAATCACCAGTGTGACCACCTTGTGGACTGGTTCAGAGACTACCACTGTGACTCGAACCGGAAACGGAACCAATACTGTTGTGGTTCAGGTTCCAACGCCAGCCACCAGTGTGACTGCCTTGTGGACTGGATCTGAGACTACCACTGTGACTCAAACTGGAAACGGAACCAATACTGTTGTGGTTCAAATTCCAACGCCAACCGCTGTTGTGACCGCCTTGTGGACTGGATCTGAGACTACTTCTGTGAC
>JAKTWD010000167.1:0-15708 GCA_030581935.1 Metschnikowia corniflorae | reverse complement strand
TGGCGGAGAAGCGCAAGAAAACCCGCTCGATGGTGTTGTGCACGTCACGTGCACGTGCATACTCGAAGTTGCCGTGAATGAGCGATTGCACGAACACGCCTCGAGACCAAAGGGTGTTTTTGGAGAAATCCGCTAGTTCGCGAAACTCCACTTTCTGGGTGAACGCCAACTTGTCTTCCGCCGAGTACGTCTTGTCGTTGAATAGCTGCAAGAAGCGAGACCCGATCTGCGAGTATGGTGTCGAGAAGCCAAAATTCTTCAAGTCCTGGGCGAGTTTGTACCTGATCGACTCGAAGCGGTCCGCTTTGGGCTCAAAAGAGACGAGAGACACCAAGATTTGCTCGAGGAAGTCGGGGAGCTTGTCGTTATACCCGCCCACCTTCACAGATATAGAGTCTCTCGTGTGGTAGATCGAGCAGTGGAGCCCCACAAGACTCGCGTAGTACTTCACGTCGTTCAACTCATCATCCAACATTTCGGCCCACAAAGTGGCAAGCACTGCCGTCTCGGCCGAGTCTGCCAATGCGCGGGCGTGGATGAGAAGATTAATGTACCCCTTTGGTACCTCAAAAGTATCGTCCTGCTTGAACCACGTCTCGTGTCTGTTGGTGTCGGAGATAAGGTGTGGGTGTGCGAGGGGGGTGTCGGATTTCAGGCCCAAAACGGTGAAGTCTTCTGGGATAAACATGTTGGGCACGCCCAAACTGAACTCCTTGTTGGGCGCCACGTCCTTGATTCGGCCAAGAAGGTCCTCGGGGATGTCTTCCAAGGAGTACTCGGACCCGTACCAGCGCTCTTTTGAGGGTAAGTCTTTGAGTTGCTGAGAAGTGAGGGTGAGCCGAAAGTTGCCAGGGACCAAGTAGCCGCCATACTGCTTGATTTGGTCTGCGTCGAACTCGCTGAGAATCGTGGAACTCAAAAGATGCTCGGGCGGAATCGCATCCTCGCCCGAAAACTTGTACAAGGAGTTGCTCATTTTCGAGGCGGTGGCCAGAGTGCCCAGTTTTTGCCGGAACCGAAAGTTGATCTTGGACATCTCGCTGACCTCGTTCCACACCCAGAGCTGCGGTTCTTGCGAGTGCACCATGTGGAGGTACTCGAACACGTGCACCACTATATCGTGCCAGTGGAGCAAGCCCTCGGGCGTGAGCTCCAACTCCACCATGAACAACGAGCTGCCCTGGCACACCTTCATGTTTCCTGCAGAGAGCGAGGTGATCCAATTCTTTTTCTTGAGGTAGAAGCACACCGAGCCCTTGCTCTCGTGGCCCAAAAGATGCGAGTAGTACTGGCCGGGCTTGGTCTGCCATTGTCTCTCCATATCGTCTGGAATCGGAAACGAAAGCTCGAGCTTGTTGCTGTCCATAATAGGCCTGGCTTTGAGTAACTTGTTCATTTGCTGTGGGGCGAAAATGGGCTCGTTTCCGTAGGACGGCCGTGGCAAAGACGCGTTGGGCACATCCGAAAACATGTCGACGGCCCAGGCAGTCAAGTCGTCGAGCGACTCCCGGCCCAAAATCACAAGATTCATGAGGTTCGCCAGATACTGCTCCCGGTAGAATTTGAGCAACACGTCTCTAACATGGAGGCCGCGGCTCTCGGGGTCGTCATTGAGTGTGGTATAGTTACCCGTGGAAAACCCGTTGAACGGGTGGTTGGGGTTACTGGTCAGCTTCTCGAGCTGGTGCATGCGCCAGAGATCGTTCTGCAAGTTTTTCTTGTTTTCCGAGTCCACCGCGCGGATCTCCCGGTCTTTACAGCTTTGGCTAAACAAAGGACTGATGAAGAACTGGGCAAACCGGTCAAGCGCCCCCTCCAAATGCTCGGCGCCAACCTCAAAAAAGTAGTTGGTGTGCTCAGCGGCAGTATACGCGTTGGAGTGGCCCAGGTGCTTCAGCAAATAGCTGGCGTACTCGTTTTCAGCAGGGTACTTTTCGGTGCCCATGAAAAGGAGGTGCTCGCAGAAATGCGCTAACCCAGAAACGGTGTACTTTTTGTCGGCAAAAGAGCCCACGTTGACGTCAAGCGCCGCCGCCGCTTTGTCTGTGGCTGGATCGTGGATCACCAACACATGGAGGTCGTTTTTCGAAAGCTTGAACAACTTGTACTGGCGGTCATCCAACAATGGTTTTTCGATCGCCGCATCCTCGGCAAGCACAGTATACGGAACCAGCATGTGCTTTTTTCTAGCAATATTCTTAAGAAAAGTGGTTGAAGGTTTGGAAAAGTGTGTGCAAATGGACAGAAACCCTCTGAGCATGAAATTTCCAATGTGGAAAAAGAAACAAGTGGGTGTGGAGATACGGTGGTTATGATGTCAGTATGCACTCGGCGTCCGCGGAGCGTAGAGCGGAGGCGTAGTGTAGACTCTAGAGCGTAGTGTGGAGCGGAGTGCGGAGCGTAGTGTGGAGCGGAGTGCGGACTCAGCGTAATTTTCTCCCGTCTGGAGTAAAGCCAGTGGACGTTTAACTCCGGGTACTAGCCCCAGAGGAGTCTTGTTTTTGAGCTTGAAGTTGAGATCTCTGAAACTGAATTCCTTGACATGAAATCTTCACTCCGCAAAAGTCACCTGTGCGGAGTCAAACACAAGTTGTGGATCGTAACAGACAATTCGATGTCTTTCCGTGAGACGCTTGGCCCTAAGTATGCACCCATTATGGTTCCATGAGCAAACTTGCTAATGTGAAAATCTGCTGGTAGTTTCACATGTATACGACAACCGAAGGTAGTGAGCTTAGGCCTTTAAGTTTTTGCCTCTCCACACGTCTTTGGACACTGCCAGCCTTGAACTTCGATGGAAGTCAAGTTAAGTAAGTGTGCGGCAGTTCTGCGGCAGTTCTGACTGCCTCCGGCCAGAATGAAAGTGGAAAACTCGCATACGCTAGCAAGAATCTTGAACGAATTTGCAACTCAGAGTCCTCCCTCAGCCATGCCATTTGGATAATAGAGCAGCTTTGAGTAAGACCATTTTAAATTCCTTTGTCTTCCACAAAATTTCGAACATCATCATTTAAGAACTCAGATCCGTTGTCTGATCTGTGTTCTGACTGCGGCCTTGACAGCCTGGAGTCTGCGGTAAGATACGGTACTTGCACTAAATGGTTTTGCAACGGCAAAGGCATTCTTCCTGGATCACACATAGTCACGCATTTGGTCCAGCTGAAGCACAACTCCGTGTCTTTACACAAATTCTCACCTTTGGGCGCCGAGACTCTCAAGTGCTACAATTGCGGCAATACCAATGCATTGATTAGGATGGTCGGTTCAATTGGTAGTGTCGGTTTCTGAACATAGAGAGCCTCGTTTTGTCCAGCAAACCGGGGAAAGAGAGTGGGTGCCGTATTTGCTCCTCTGGTCATTTTTAATGGAATATTCCGAAAAAGAAATATCCCAAAGAGTCCAGGTTTCGGGCCTTACCTATGCAAAAGTATCCTGAACTCTCCAAAATTCAAGAAATCGCCCAGAATATTCTGAATTTTGCGAGATTTTATGAAAGATGAACGAGTATTCTTATAGCAAGGTTGTTTCCTAGTATACATCTGGTTCAACAGGTGAATCAGAATCAAGAATCTCAACTTCAACCTTTGGTGTTCCGTGTTCTTGGTACTCAATCTCAGCTCCCGTATCAAGGCGATAAAGCATGCCGCTGACAATTTCTGTGGTAGTGCTTGTACACATTCGACTGAGGATAATCATACTTGATGTCTCATCATGAAACACGTCTTTCAACAAACCACCCGACCCATCTTTGAAACGAACGTTTATATCACCTGCAATTTGAACCCGCTTCTCGCCGCTAGCTGGTAAAAGATCGCAAGTAACATCCGGAAATTTGGCCACGAAGACTTGTCATTTGCAGCGTGTACACCCGCGCCACCATCCCATTCAAAGACGGTGCTTGAATAACCAGTAAAATGTGAATTAGGGATATGCTCCGGTATATGGTTCAGGAACTAACTTCTGTAAAGATTGAAAGTCCTACTTCTTTGATGGAGTGCCGCCCTTTTGGGTCGCATCCTTGGACTCTCCACTGGACCTGTGCTGAAAATTGGCTGCTCTCCTGTTCTTCCTGTTCTTTCTCTCAGAGCGAGTAAATCTCTGCTTCATATAAGATGGGGTTTCAGCTTGCGCATTGCTTACTTCCCCTGAATCTGCAGTCAGCACAACGATGGGAACCTTGCCCTTGGAAACCTTCCCCTTGGAGGCGCTTTGTCATTAGACTTACTTGGATAGCCGCGAGAGTCAATTGACTCTTTTATAAACTTATTGAGTTTCTGTGTTCCATGTAATCCCATCTCACTGTACAGCGTGTACAAACCTCGAACTTGTCAACGACCGTCAAGAAATACAATGAATTCTCATCCAATAGGGCTTTCAAACGGCTCACTCAAGTCAGTGTGAAATATCCCTCAGCTGGATCCTCTTTTCCAGAAATCCATAAATCTCACATCAAAAATGCTTCACATGCCCCGGCCTCATCTCACTCCTTATACAACGTGCGTATATTGTCCAAAAAGCTGCTGACCATGTACTCAGCCGAGTCAAGCTTGGTGAATGCACTCACTAGGACCGGATCAGCACTGGTAACCTCGATTTTCTTGTTCACCATGACAACAGACTTGTCATACGTGACACACCGAGCGATATAGTCGTGAGGCTCGTACTTGCTCTTGAGCAGCAAATGCGACATTACACTGCCTAGCAAGCCTCGTTCGTTTTTCTCGCTTTCAGACATTCTATCGTGTACTTGACCCTCGGTTTTTCCCGTGGACATCTGGTCACGCACCTTGTCAACGTACGACTTTCCTGTAGCACCGTCGATCTCACACCAGGGCTTCTCTTCAACTCTCGTCAAGTCTTTGAGGTCAATGCACAATTCCGCCTGGCTAATGTAGAGATCCAACGCGATGTGAGACGGCAACTCAGGCTCAAAGAAGTCCGCTCTGGCCCTGTGCATCGGGAACACGAGCTCAGGTTGCGTGGGAAGCTGGAGACTGTTTTTCGCCGTCTGGAGCTCGCGGAGCAACTTGTTGAATACAGAAATCAACGTTTTATGGGTGTAAAAGTCGTCGCATCGTTTGTTGGGTGTTTCGTCGAAAACAGACATCGCCTGTACGATTAGTTCCACGGCGTTGTCGATGCTTTCCTTGGCTGTGATGATCTGAGGAAGCAAAAACGGCTTCACAAGCTGAAGTTTGTGTATCACTCGGGTAAAATGGCGCTCCTTAAATGAAACTGCCATCTTGGTGAGATACGCGCCATCTCGCACCAAGATCCCTTTGAGATGATCCAGTTGGCCCAGAGACACGGGCAATGTGATGCTGGGGCCACGCTCGGCACGCTTGCTTTTGTCTGGGTGTACAGGGGAATTGTACAAAAGGAGATTCAGGCAGATATGTAGGGCCTCAATCAACTGCGGAAACTCGGGTGTGATCATCAGACTGACGAGCCAATGTAGCTCGGCATCCAAGCTCCTGGCCTTGGTGTTTGCGATGTAAGACATTTGTGTTTTGACTTGCAAAAATTCCCAAAAATTCCACTTTCAAGTAGAAAGCGAGAAACTTGGGAATGTTAGGTACTCCTTGGTTCATTAAAACCATGTGCAGATCTGACTCTGGGGAACCCTCGCACGAGCTGAATTCGGTCCCCTCGAACGGATCGACCAGGGCTGTTTGTTAATGGTTGTTCTTTGAGTAGATGAAAAATTTAGAAAAAAAGAAGAAGAGTGAGGAATCAATGTTCAGTGACTCTAGTTTCTTTTCTTATTTGCATTTTAACACTCTGGCAGTCAAACAGCTTTTTTTACATGTTTTTAATTGTGGGAAAGGCTGAGCAATAATCGTGAATGATAAATTAATTGAAAGAGGAGTGAAAAAGACTCAAGCACATGAATAGTCCTGAAAAATTGGAAAATGAAAGTTCATGTTTATGAGCATCTGGTAAGATTATCTGCTGTTTTTTTAATCTATTTTCTTCAATAATACCTAGATATATGGGCATGTTTGAGAGAACGTGTCATTGTCGCAATTTCAAGAAGCGCAGTCGTGCAATGGTACTCCATGGATATTGCCTTTTTTTAAAAAGAAGCATCATATTACGGAAAAAAATCATTGGACTAAGTCCGCCGACAAAAAAAACTATATCGCTCTAGAAAAAGCCATGTATTTTGAATGGATATTCAATGAATATTGCATGGAAAATTTGCATCGATTGCTGAATGCAAGAAAAGTACAACTCTTGAAAAAGCTCCGAGCTCGGCTGGGAGTCAGTGGTGCCTGAAACTTAATTTTTTTTTAAGAATCAATTGTATTATAGGGGGCTCCCACCTGAAGCTACAAAATCTATACTTCTATAGAAAAACCTAGAATACATCTTAGAAAAGGCACTGAGTAATGAAAGAGCCCGACTTGCCCAAGCGTTACTATCTCCTCATTACCCTCCCCGCTTCCGCAAGGCATGTCAGTCCGTTTTGACCCGAGTATGCTTCAACCACTTCTGAGACACAGCGATTCCGCATCCTTTCTTCTCGAACAATAAACTCGGCGAACAGTCTCCACGTTCCAATTGAGGTTGCGCATGTCTTCGTACTCATGATTCAATGGTACAAAATCGAATTTAATTTCACGGGCAATGTCATGCCTAACTGATTCCACCAGGATTTCGTGCAGCTGCATTCGCTGTAAAGATGCTTGAGCATACCTGTCAGATCTACCCTTTCAAGGCATAAATGACATTTGAAGCCTGTAACTGGGGTCTTCGTGTCATGAATCGGAACATGAGATCAGTAAGTGTCTATGACAACATAAGACGTACGTATGAGAGGTTTCAAGCCCATACTGGACGGTCACCGAGAAGCGACAAAGGGTATCAAATTAACTAAAACGTGGTTTTATCCTTCTTTTGCAGGAAGGTCCCAGTCATTGATTGAATTGGCTCACTTCCTTTACACCCCGTCTCACAAGTGGGTGTGATGAAGCTGAAGGGTTTCTTGCTCGATCAAGTAACTTGAACACTCTCAAAGCTTGCTGCTTGAACAGAAGCGATGTAGAGGTATTATTTAAATCGAATATTATCGAAAACATCAGAGAAATTATAACAGAATCTGAAGAATGAAAACGTGTTAAACTTGTCAGAGAAGTATAGGAGCTGCGAAGGAGAAGCATCGTAAAAACAAGCGAAGTAGGAAGTGAGCTTAAATGTGAATTGAGAGTTTCCTGGACAGATAACACAGGCCAATGTAGACTATGCGAATTTGACATTCACCGTCTTCGACCTCGTCGTCTTTGTTATCGTCATCGAAATTCTACTATCACACGGCGAACTAGATAAATTGAAAAGTCTTACATATAATAGTATTCAGTGGCTAGGGGTCTTTGTGCGACATATTTACAACTGAGTCAAATTTCACTTCCAATGAAATTCTGAAACCATTGGACACTTAAGTAAGGACTCTTTTGATACAGAAAATAGCCGCCCCAATATCTTGAATCTAGTTGGTGTCTTGGGACTATCTAGGAAAATTTTGTCCCTCCTCTCGCATCACTACTCTTCTCTTTGCTTGTTCATAAAGCGATACACAAACGTATAAGGCGACTTGGGATTCACATGATCAGGGCTTTGGGGGAACAAGCCAGCGGCTCTGATTGTACTGATGGTATTTTCCCGCCGAAAGGCTTCTTTTCTAGCCTTGATCTATGCTTTGCGAAATTCAGACTTGTTGGTCGTGAGCGCCCTCAATTTAGTCTCGTACAAGTACGCCTTCTGAGTTCCCGTTTCACACTGAAGTATGCAAGATCGTGGCAGAAGACGGTCTTCTGAGCCCATCAAAGAGTAAGAAACGGTAATCTCTCGTCGAAAGTATTCTTTAGCCACTGAACAGCAGCTTGATTATTGGTTCTTCCATTAGCTCAAATTCCATTTTAATAAATATTCCTTTTATAAATAGTCCTTTTACAAATTTAGAGCCGCTAAGCAGCTGCAAAAATCACAAGGGGTTAGCGTGACACCTCCTGCGCTTAAACACCCGATGACACTGACCCACTCACGATTTCCGGGTCGTATCTGGATCATCGCAGAAGCCGATCCCAGTGATAACCCTAGTTATCGCTCAACCTTTAGTTATAAAACCAGTCTCGTCAACGTTGTAGACATCTTCTCGCGTGCCCTCACATTTATGATCGTTTATAACTCAATCGAACCAATCCGAAATATAACTGGAAACTGGAGTTCCACAACAGCGTCTTACATAATCCCGGGTCTTTGCAAGCTTGATAATGAACTTTTTTGCCCGTTGAAAATCACGCGAACGTGACCCTGACGCCGTCCGACCAGGGGGGGAGATGGTAGAGATGGCTCAGGGCGGGTACCTGTAGATTCTTCGATACTTTTCCAACCACATTCCTCGGCCACAATAAGCGGTCCTTGAAAACGCCGTTTATAGTTTTGACTGTTTTATAGACTCCGTCTTGGGCGAGGTACGACTTGCTTGAAGTGAACTCGTGGTGATTCGTGGCGGCTTAACATAGCCGTAAGTGAGAAGAGAGGAGAGAGGAGAGAGGAGAGAGGAGTGGGGAGAGAGGAATCTGTTTAATTCTTAAAAAAAGAGAGGAATGAGCAGTGGGGGAGGAGAGAGGGAAAGTTTCGGAGGCAGAATGGAAAAAGGTTTTCGGGATGACTAATAGATAAACGCATGAGATGTAAATTCCTGTACCTCATTGAGTGTAGTGAAAGAGAGAAGCGAGCTTAGGATGCTGCAACTTATTTAATGGTTGCAAAATGCGCGGAGGCTTGGAGTGCGAGCCCGGTGTCAATTTGCGGCTGAAAATGTTGCTTGACAGATTCTGAGGTTTGGTCAGGAATGTCGCTGGAGAAGAAAGCGAGATAATTTTTTTTGAAAATTCAAACATGTTTACCATAAAACACGGTAAATCTTTTCTGATTTCGGGATCACAACGGTGTGTTACTGTCTCAGATGTATACTGTGAGGCTATATAATTTAGTGAGCATGGCCGTGGCAGAAGATAAAAAGGGAGAATATTGCATTCTTACGGAACTAACTGCCCTCTGTTCTGGAACTATCAATTTTGGCTGTTCAGATATTCTCTAGTCTTTGAATGATGGACCTGAGTCATGTTATCTTCCATTGCTCGATGATTCCTACAGTTATGTATTATCCCAGTGATAAGTCTTATTGCTGAGGAAGTCAGAACAGATCAAAAATACAATATGAACGATTCGAGGACAATTCGTAAGGTGGCCTTTGTAAGCCTTGCCTGACCGTGAAAGCTTCCATCGTGCCAGGCAAAGAAGAAAGGAACAGAAAAAGAATAAGAAAAGAAAAAGAAAAGAAGAAGGTTAACTTTATTAGTGCGACCGTGCGCTACGTAATTTTGATTCATTGATTTACGAGTTGGCTTCGGAAACAGAGTGCCAGCCTATGTGAAGAATGCGGATTCACCTCTACCATGAGTTACGTAAAAGAAAGAAAAATAGTGCGTGCGCCGTGCATAGACATCAACGATGACTCGGCAATTTTTAAGAACCTTGGCCATTGATTAAACCGAAAACCCATCCAATAGGAACATTGAGTAGTGAAACTTCAAAACCTCGTATACTGTCTTTGCTGTGCTGTTGCACCATAGTGGAATAATGCCATAAAAATACTAGGCAGGCAATGTATCTTTCATTTATATAAGCACTTTCTAAATAAAGATGCGAAGTTGTGTTTCTGATAGAAATACTCCCTCGACAGGATGTGTCGCTCGGCGAGAACTTGGTTCGCCATTTATCGCAAATGTTCGTGCGTAAAAGACACGTAAGTATCAATTTCGTGGACTGCCCAATTGGTGAGCGTATTATCTTTCGCTGGTGCAATATTTAGCTGGTGCAATATTTGGCTGCTTTTGCCGGTTCAAGTCAAGCTCACTTTCCATGTCAATGATATTGGAGAGTGGATATGGGCATAAAAAAGGCTTCGCCAAATCACGACGAGAGAGGCTGATATCGCGGATGTTCGAACCAACGGCTAATGTGATAGATTTTCTTGCTCTAAAAAGTTTTTCAGTACGTCTTCGACACTTATGGTCTAGGAAATCGAAAAAGAATTTACTTTGAGGTCGCGTTGGCCTAGTGCGTGGGTGGCCGAGGGCAACGTGATTATACGCCTGAAAGCTGTATTTTTGTTGTACGATTCTGTATTTTGGGGAAGGCTTGTTAGTACGTAGTATTTCGAGTAATTTTTGCGATATTCTTGCTCAAAGAATATTTTTGAAGAATATTCTTTTTTTGTGCTTATTTCTCTTAGTTCTAGCAGCATTTATGCATGCAATTTTAGTATTTATTTCAAGAAGTACGATGCGGTCGTCGAGTACTTTCGTTATCTTGACAATGTGCTGATGGTTAGCGAGGACTTCTGCAAATCGTGTAGGCGGATGTATCTCGTAGTTATTAGCCCGGTATTTGAATCGTTTGAGCATCGACACATTGAATGTTTTGTTAGCTTCTCATCTCCACATGAATAAGGGAGAGCGAAAGATCCCCATTTCACAACCGATAAAAACCGCGAGAATGAATTATTCTTACTCCAAACAACACTCGTATATTTGATCCCTTTTTACACAAAGCCGGAAGTGACTTTGTCGTCATCCGAAAAATGTAGGCTCTTCGTCCAGCTTATCGCCAGCTTTGGAATCTGTGATCTTCCGCCTTCTCTCCATCTCCGTCGTCCAAGAGGTATGGACCGCTCTTGTTCAGCTCTTCTTTAGTGACATATGACCCTAGGAATCTCTCAAATGATTCCAAAGGCAAAAGTCTTTTAGATCCCAGTCTAATTTTATGATTATGCGACAAACTCTGATCAATAGTCAGCTGGCCGACTCCTTCTACCTGAGGATATGATGCATTAAAGTCTGGATCCAAAATAACACCCCTAAACTTTAGGATTGCCAACGTTTTGATTGTCTCTGGTGAAGAACTGCTTCTTTTGTCCATTAGCAAGTACTTCATCTCGGAGGAAAGAGACTCGGACGGCGCGGACATTGCTAGAGTACATAAAAAGTCTTTTGCCATCTCCTGGATGACGGAATTCATAGTTATTCAAGATCTCCGTCCTTCAAGAACCTCGTCCTTCATAAAAACATTTTTATTAATGAGCTCCGATCTAAGCCATCATTGAGCATTAGTTTTTTTTGCATGCGGTGATAGTTTCTGCTTCAAATAGAACGTTGTCCTTTTATGTGAAAGGATATTACGCTTGTTTAACGGTATCCAAATTGGTAGATGGTAAGCCTTGTTTCTAGAGCATGTCAACGAGGATTAACCACTGTCGCGATGTGATAATTTTGGGAATTCAATATCATAAAACCGGATTTGCAATATTTGAGCGATCTGGCAAACGCTTCCTCAACTTCCACAGCAAGCAAGGATCAGTTACTCAAACTGTGGAGCGTTGTACCATTTGAGCAAATTGAACATCTGTGTCACAAACGGTATTGTCAACCTGCTGTCTGCAACTTCCTGCCTTGAAGCTCCCTCAGTGTAGATTCAAGAAGGCCGAGAAAGAGCAAATTGCTTTAATATTTTCCAGTCTCTTTCGACCATATTTAAGTATTTGAGTCTCGAGCTCTTTAATTTGGCTCCGCTTTGCCGTTTAACGCGAAGAGTTGGAATATCCATTGACTCGAACCCAATGATTGGAGAATTGCACACATTTGTCTAAAGGTGGCAAAAGACAAAGAAGTAGGGTCGTACAGAAGATAGTTATGAATTTGATGGACCCCGTACGAACCTAAACCGCCGTTGTGACAGTTTTTCAACGCTGCAATAGGGCGTAAGCTCTTGAACAGTTCGAAGGTCTCCTAGGCTTCAAACTGCACTCTTCACCATGTAAGAAAGTGCTTGAATACTTTTGAAGATAATATTGAAAATATTAAAAGATCGCTTATAAAATACTTTGAGGATAATTTAATGTTTATTTAAGCAAGCAGCAAAAATTTTAAAATTACCAAAACACAATTTCCGCAAAAATTACTACTTACTTACGAGTCTGTCTTGGGGTACAGTGAGTCCACGGAAACCCGTACTTCTAACCGGTTACTGAATCTTCCGTAAGTCACGGGTCTGCTCTTCACTGCCTCATTATCTTTACTATACTACGACGAGATCAGTTAGAGATTATTTACCCTTGTAGTTCGTGTCCTTCACCTTGACCTATTTTAAGCGAATACATGAGCTTTAGTTGTGTATCATAGTTACAAACTCATCGAGCACAAATAGCTAACATGGTAACAAGCATACGTATAAAGCCAATGCAATCAAATTATGTATAATGGATGAAATGCTGATCTGTAGGATAATTAGAGATTTTTTTTATAAGCTTGAGATATGAAGGCGTCAGTCTTAACACTACATATTCTATATGTACCTGTTGGTTTACGCCAAATGCTTTGGATGAGACTTTATCTACTTCGGTATCAAATGCGTTATAAAGCATTTTTATCTTTCGACACTGAATTTGAACAAAAATACGCCTTAAAACCCACCAATATATATACATATATATATTATTTAGCTTTTGGTTGAGATCAAATGAATGCGGTTTGGCTAGTTTTTCCTGCTGCCTGATAAATCCTCAAAAGCTAAAGACTCGATTTGAGTAAGCATAACGGACGTGTGATTCTTAGCTGTTCGAACCCGGGCTACAACACAAAAAACTGGATGTGCGGTACACATCTGGAAAATCAAGTGTGTTAAAGTTTTCTATAGAATATATAGTTTTCGACCACGGCTAAGGTAAGCGGCATCCTTCAATACATATCTGTTTCTTTAAAAAAAAAAATCTTAGCATTTTTTTTAAAAAGATCAATTGTGCGATGCTAAAAAGAATGGATCTGGCTATCAAGAAAGTCCTTCAAAATGTGGGTAAAGACAAACTTTACGCCAGGCCAAACCAGGGAGGTTACGGAGTTATCGAGCTTCTGACCCAGATGCAAGGACATCGAGCAGCAATTTTGCTTAATATGTTAACAGAGCTTGAAGATTGGTACACAAATCTTTGGAGACTAAAATTGGTTCACCATATGACCCGAATCATTCTCGGAAAAAAGAAGGTCGATACAGAAAACCTTGGGAAACTTTGCTGGACTGAATTCCTCTTTGATTCGTCAGGTTTCTTCTTCGAGCACTTGCAGTGGACCTTTTCTTCGAATGAACAGTTATACCTAGAAGCGTGGAGGAAACTAGTTCAGGGAGAAAGGGTCGCCGTCAAAGACAGTAGAGTAAAAATAAGATCGCACAAAGAAGTGTTGCAACACATTAATTCCAAGATTCATCTGGGTTTGCTACCGGCCACTTTCGTCATCACAGTAAGTGAATCCCGACTTATAGCAAACGCTCCGTTCAAATCCAGCAGTAAGGATAAACAAGGTAAGCTCCCGGTGATTCAACCTAAACGCTTTTTGGAAATTTGCCCAGAGGTGCGGGATCTCACTCGATGGAAAAAGTTCTGGACAGCTCTATACAAAGAAGAATGGATCAGAGGAGTGATCTCACGGCTCTTTACCAATTCAACAAAGGGATGCATGTCCCAGTGCATGACGCCAAGGAGCGCACGGACCAACAGTGCCTCCTCTGTGGACGAACGGTTAATCAACAAGTTATCCAAAGTCATTTATACAACTCTTGTGACATCTCAAAATCGTGGTGGAACCAAATCGGCATGACCACAAAGATGCACTTGAGTGAGATGCTTGCTCCAACAAATACCACATTCACCAACCTACGCAACCTCAATTGGTTTGTGAAAAACGTACGAAAAGTTTATTTACGCAGGGTTTGGGAGCACCAAGGCGGTGTCCACCTTTCCCCCCTCCTGGCGAGACAAGTGTCTCGGGCCTTGAGGCGGGTCACTCAGGCGGGTCGATGACACATAGGTAGCCCACTGTGATAAACAAGTTTTGGGCGAGAATTTCCCCTGAGGAAGTCCTACTCAAAACTCCAGACTCCATCGGAGGTTTTTTTTAGTCCATTCCTTGAGTATTTCGCACGGGAACTAATGTCAAAATTACCAGCTAATCAGACATTGTAAAGGAATCTGGCAAGATTGACGGGTTTATGAACAGTTGGGCTCAACAGATGCGCACCGAGATTTGCAACCGGTTGCAGCCATGGAGCTCATCGGAGCTTGCAGGCCCGTACACCAGCGAAGGTGGGCAGTTTGGACCCCGGCGAATTTCGGCAATTTTTTGATTGTTTTGTTATTTTATCAGCTCAGATGTGTTTATGGAGCTGGATTGAGGGGGATGACCTGCTTGAAATTTTATTATCGGGTGTCGATGGCATCCTGATGTGGCTTCTATACAATATATAGTTTTGCTGAGATGAGGCTTGCATAGCAGCCGAACCACAGCACCGGGGCACCCTCCAATGTGATGTTTCTTCAAAAAAAAAAAAAAAATTTTCTATTTAAAGATAAATGAATATTTATTTATTTATAATATTGGTTTTTTTTTTTTTTTTAAAGAAACAGATATGTATTGAAGGATGCCGCTTACCTTAGCCGTGGGCGAAAACTATATATTCTATAGAAAACCTTAACACACTTGATTTTCCAGATGTGTACCGCACATCCAGTTTTTTTAGTGTCGCCCGGGTTTCGAACCGGGGTCTTAGGCGCAATAGGGTTACACCTTGACCGCTGCACCACACGAGTCAATTGGTATTTAAACATAATATTTTATCTACGTTTAGATATCTATTTATAATATTTCGCGAAATAAATTTTTTTTGGCCATAAATATCAACACTGCTGACAAGCATACGCACAAAGACCGTTCAAATCAATCAATGTATAATGGATGAAATGCTGATCTGTAGGATAATTAAACATTCTTTTCATAACCTTGAGATATGAACGCATCAGTCTTGACACTACATATTCTATATGTACCTGTTAGTTTACCACAAATGCTTTGGGTGAGACTCTATCTACTTCAGTAATTAATTGCGCTATAAAGCAGTTTTATCTTTCGACACTGAACTTGAACAAAAATACGCCTCCAAACCCACCAAAATATATTTATATCTATATTTAGCTTTTGGTTGGGATCAAATGAATGCGGTTTGGCTTGTTTTTCCTACGGCCTGATGAATCTTCAGAAGCTAAAGACTCGATATGAGTAAGAATGGAGGACTTGTGATTCTTAGCATTTTTTCAAAAAATCAATTGTATTATAGGGGACTCACACCTGAAGCTACAAAATCTATACTTCTATATAAAAACCTATAATACATTTTGGAAAAGGCAGGAGTGAAAGAGCCCGACTTTCCTAAGCCTTACTCTCTCCTCCTTACCTTAGCATAGTAGAAAGGATGACGGGCGCGATTACCTGTAGTCGCTCTTCCTCGGCACGACCTGCACATAACCCCGCGCGGATGCTCGCGACCCGCGACGCGCACAAAACAAACAAAGCAACCGTGCGCGCTGATTGGCTGACTCCAAAATTCCTGCACACAGCGCGTTTTCTGGCCCGCGCACGACCTCAGCAACCTCCCACCTCCCGACATCAACAAATCCTCCTCCACACACACCTACTACTTTTATGTCCAGGACCTGACTTTTCCCACCAGAACCCATAGTTGTGCAGGACATCAGTTATATCCACACCCTCTGTTTTGCTACAGGCTATTGATATCCCCATCGCCGAAAGTATT
>JAKTWD010000166.1:0-15717 GCA_030581935.1 Metschnikowia corniflorae | reverse complement strand
TCATGCCTGTCCAGTTACGATCAAGCAAAGCAGAAGTGACCGGGGCGAAGTGGACACAGAGCCGGATTTTCGCAAGCCACAACAAGGGCAAAATCAACTTGAGCTCGGCGTTTTTCGTGAGAATGCTCTCGTTCTGGTTGGTGATGATCACGGAGCCGCCATTTCGCACGAAATACTCCTCCCACGAAAGAATCAAGTACTTGAGTTTCGGGCGAGAAACCAGTCTCCAGGTAAACGCATCAAAGTTGCCCGCATCTTGAGAGTAACTCGTCAGAATTTGCTCGTGCACATACATGAGAAGCGCCAACAGCTTGTCAAAAGAACTTTTTTCATCAGTTGACTGCGCCCCTTTGAGTTGTTCGGCCAATTCCTGCAAACTCAGGTTGTTGCTGAGATCGACTATGCTCCAGTCCTTGTGTTCACAAAGATGTGCATACCATTCAGAGGAGTTGCCCGCCTGCCACAAGGACTCGTCTTTGCAGTGAATGCCGCTCTTGATTTCGGCACCGGTCATCGGCAAAGCGCACCCTAGAAGAATGCTCCGCATCACCTCCAACTGGTAGAAAGTCAAAAGCGTTCTTATTCTTGTTTGAGCCATGATGAAGTACCCGAAGTTGTTCTGCATGTTGGCCTGGTCGTTCGGGTTGGTCATCGGCGGCGGTGGTATCAAGAACTGTTCAAGCGGCCGGTGAAAATTGGTCGAACGGATCAACCCGACCATAGAATGCATCTGCTTCGACGTGATGTCCACCATATTCGGCTCGTTGAGAAACATCAGAATGAAGATGTGGAGCACGAGGCACTGGTGCGCCATGATGGGCACCTTCTTCAACTGCAACTTGTTTGGGGTCACCTCGTTCTCGAAAAAACGGTGGATGTGGTACTTTGACAAGTTGAATAGGAGAAGCGTGTTCAGATCGTGGTACGAGTAGAGCGCGCCGATCGCACACATGGCGAGAATCATTGGAATGTTCTCGAAATTGTCCACCATGGGATCCTTTATTGTCGGCAAGTGAATGAACAGAAAGTAGTTGTTGAACTCCTCGCCGTAGAGTTGCATGTAGCCGTTCAAATCCTCTTTTGGCGGGAAGTGCTCTTCGGTCACATGACTCGTCTCGATGATTCGGTTTCGTAACTCGTCCGTGACGAACTCGCTCGGCTCCCCTATAGTGAATTGGGCACGTGAGGTCTTCCGGGATCCTGGCCCCAGCCTCAGATCTACTGAGGGTGTTTTTCTCAATGCACTCAAATCGAGCTGGCTCCGCTGCTTTACCAAGTCGTCCTGCTTGATTTTGAAGAGCGAAAACACCTCGTCGCTCTGGAACTCGTCCTTAACAAACGGCATCCCGGTAAATCCTGTATCTGTAGATGCAATCGGGAGATCGTTTGGTACAGGAATATCTTTGAACTGCTCAAGCCACGTGAGGTCGTCGATATCGTTGACAAAGCCAAGCTTGCGCTTCTTTGCTTCCGGGCCGGAACCACCAGGAGTGCTTTTCTGGGTCACGTTTCCAACCCCATACTGGCCCTGCCCGCTCTCGCTGCCCCGCTTTTTCCCTTCGTGTTCCTGCAAAAGCGCTATATCCTGCGTCAATTCCGTATAACCCAGACCAAACTGAATATCCGGGGTGCCTCGGAGATCGCCGGGAAGAGGATCTGTATACGCAGGAAAATCAAATACGGGTGTCGTCCCCCGGATGTGATGGGGGTGGTCCGGGTTCTGGAACTGGTGCCCTGTGAGGATGTGGTTGGGCGACTCGTTCCCCAAAAATTTCGCCGCTAGGTGCAGTTCTGACGGGATGGTGTTAAGGCTCATTTTGAACCCGTTGGCCCGGTTCAGTTTGCTTGGATTAGGGTCATGCGCAGGCAGGTTCTCTTTGAGGGGGCCCGCCGTGGCAAACTCCATGGTGTGCCAGTCCAAATCCGCGCCATACAAGTCCGGAACAGCGAGCCCCGTATAGTCGAGGTCGCTGGCGTTCATTTGGGGCGTGGCGTAGCCGCCGGGTGCCTGTTGGTGCCCGGATTGGGTCATGCGGATCGTCAACGCGTCCTGCAAGTTCGTATACGAGAGACCAGATACTGCCAGAAACGACGCGTGGCGGGGGTTCTGCTGCGACAGATTTGGGTTCTGCTGTGATTGTCTCGATTGAAAACCGTTAAAATTCTTGAGATCAAGCAGACTTTTGAACTCAAGCTGGTCATTTAGATAATCCTGTCGCTGTTTCTCCATGAGCAGCTTCAGTTTCTCCAAAATTTCGCCGGGCAGGTCCCCCGTTAGTGGAGAGGGTTGCTGCGTATAATCTGTCAATTGGTTGTTGTGGCTCTGCAACATGTCCAAGTCCGAGAAACTGGGATCTATCTCAGGGTACGCGCCAGGCACGGACGGCGTGTTGTGGTGTGAATTTGTGTTTGGCAGCGGAATCACGCCATTTGCTTTGAAAACGCGTTTTTGTCCGCTTTTCTCGCCAATATGCATCTCCGAGTCGCCAATTTGCGGCCGCAGGTGCGCCAGGACCGTCCGCGGCGAGTCTGTCGAGGGCGAGGACCCGACCAGGTCCAGGAATGTCGCTCCCAGCACGGTGTTTGCGAAGTAATTCAGCAGGTCCGGAAGCGGCGCCTTGGCCCGGGTGTTGTTCCGCAAAATGATGACGTTTTCGTTCAGAGAAGCGTGCGTCACATCGTCGTCGGCAGCATGGGTTAGTGTGGCGGGTAACAGCCCCCGCCGGGCCACAGAAAAGATGTTTTGGTGGAGCTTCTGCTGATGACGAAGCACCAAGTCTCGGCGCGCAAAACAGCGGCCACAGGCGGCACACTGGTACGGCTTTTCGTTGGTATGCGCACGTTCGTGTCTTTTCAAGTGCTCTAACCGGGCAAATCCGCGGGTACAGACAGTGCACAAGTGTGGGCGGGGCTTGTCAGTTCTGATCTGAAGCGATTTTTTGGGAATCGGCTGCACGACTCCGCTGGCCGACAGCACCAGCAGGCGGTTGGTTTCTGGCGACTGGGACATGCCGAATTGGGATGTGAGAGAAATTTGGTTATAATTGCAGCCAAAAACTGAAAAAAGGGTGTTTCGGCGGCTATAAGTCCGTGTTTCAGCAGTTAAGCTAGGTGTAGATAGCAGTGGGGTAAATCAGTACCAGGGGTGATATTTCTGAATTCGTTTCGAGGATCCACTAAGCAAACACTCAAAATTCCAATTCCAGCCTTTCTTTGATATGTTTCCACAAACGTCTATGTTCCTGTCCAGCAAAAGGTTTCGAAGGTACCGGTTAAAAATATGTCAGTGCCGATAGCCCTTTGAATCTGGCAGCGAGGGCGATATGCAGGTGCGATGGGACTGGATATCACTAGTACCGACCAAGCCTTAATAAATTAATGTCACTTGATGAAGGAAAGTATCTCTTTTTGCTTTCACAATAGCGTCACCCCACGGAAGCTCGGAGGCAGGTCGACCCGATATATTTAATGGACGATGCTCGAAAAACGCGCGCCGGAGTCTGGGGAAAAAAAGAAAGATGCGGCGGCTGTATGCACTCCCGCGCCTATTGTTTGCACGGTTTCGGAGCAGCGTGGTGAGCCGGCATGCACACGCGTTCGATCTGGGGCGTGGTGACGTAATTGTGCGTCAAACGAGTATAGGAGGTCACAAGAACAAAATCGCACGAAGTATTATTGTTCCTGGCTCGTTGGCATGTCTGGATCGAAATGCTGTCTCCTTCGCCGAATATCTCTGGGCTGAACTCTAAATTTGTTGAGCTGCACGCGTGTTCGGCTCGGGTTCCTGCAGGATGCCCCAGAAAAGCCCAAATGCGTGAGCGCGCACGAAATTCTTGTGTGACTCCTGCATATACCTAGGTACGGCATCACGCCTGTACGCGGCATGTCTCAGGTTCCGTTTGGTCCCTTATGACTTACGGAGAGGGAGGATTTTGAATGGCGGAAACGAAGGATTTTGAATGGCGAAAGGACATGTGTGTAAGAGCTATAGCACCTTTTGATAGTCCCGCTCATCAGGGCATAAGGAGGCTGAGGTCCCCCGTGATACACTGCATATAGTCCGCTGATGCATGCGGACACATGCTGTTACACGCAGGTACACGCCCTCGTATGTGGTCACTCCTGAGCAAAAAGCAAGAAAATAGCGTCTAGCTTCACGTTCCCAGAGGCGTCCTTAAAAAAGAAATGGACAAAGGGTCGTACACAAAGTCTTTATTTCTGTTTGTGAGTCTTGTGAGTATGGGAGAAACGAATTTACGGGCACGTCTGACTAAGAAAGAAGAAAAACGGTGATGCCATTCAGTTCCCAAAAGTCGACGCCGGAATTCCATCGGTACGTATTGTTTAACTGGCCAGAAATAATACACGTGTTTTCATCTTTCTCTGTCCCAACCGCTGAGCTGTTTTTTCAATTTTATCGACTTGTTGATTCAGTCTTTATTTCTTAACTGCACTTCCTCTCGCATTCTCCCGCCCAATCGATTGTGGCCTATTGTTCGGCCAAAACCCCAGTCTTGGCCGTGCTGGTCACGTTGCCTACCTTAGCCGATCATTTCATCATTAACGGCATTTCTGCCACCCGCCAAATTCGGCTACAAACGACAAAAGTATAAGTCTGAGTTTAAGTTAAATCTCACAAGCGAAATTTAAATCTCATAGCTTCAAAGTATATCAAGGTGATGGAAAAATTAAAGAAAAGTACGAACATTATTGGGCGATTCCGCGCGTTTAACTGAAAAAAAGTGGTTCAGGCCCATGTCTCATAACGCACGAGTGCTACAAGAAAATGTTGGATCATAATAAAACCGTGTCAAGACGAGTTTCTGATGACCATAAAAAACGAAATATGGCTCACCGCTCATGGCAACGGAACACCGTCACGAATATCGAAAATTGAGTTCCGGGCTAGCCGCTAATTTCTTGTGCACTTCAATTCTCATTTTTTTCTCGGCACTCTTATCTTGCCGAGCCTCGTTGGCAAACTCCGAGCCCGATATCTCACCGAGCCGCTTCGCGAGAAGGGAAAGGCCAAGTTTTTCAAATAAGAAGCGAGATAAACCACAAGGAAAAGTTTGAAATGGGATAATAAAAGATTTGAAAAGATTTGAAAAGATTTGAAAAGATTTGAAAAGATTTGCAGAGTTTTCTCGACATCTTGGGTCATTAAAAAATTCAATGCCTCTTTTGACCACTTGCCTGTAACATCTCCAACCCATTTCTGGTCGCATCGAAAATTACTTGGTACCGAAGACAACTCACTCGGTCTCAAAGAGAAATTTTAATTAATGATGGAGTACATAAAAAGTCTCTTGCCGAATTATAGATGACGGGAAACGTAGCTCTTCGAGAACTGTAGTATTGTGCAACACTCCAATCCTCTTCTTGTCTCTTATCTTCGAGATACCTCATTGATTTGTGTTCATCTGCGATAGGCTCGTTCTTCATGAAATCATTGGTAATGATGGAGGCCGATCTGAGCCATCATTAATTTCGGTTTTTCCTTGCATGAAGCGGAACTGATTACACCGCAGCCATGCTCAGCCGGGACGCAGCAGCGGAATTTGGGTCGCCCAATACAAGCCACACAGCGTAGAAAATCACACCATATAAAGATCTCGAAGCTCCGTGCACTTTGTGGATGTCCTCGGGGTGCTAAAAATGACTATATCACAAATTTTGACTGAATTCGCCAGGGCCTAAACCGCTGGGGTAGGTGACCTGCACATAACAAAACACCCTGCAATCTTCTTGCTATTAAAGGTCTTCCTATACAAAAGAATTGGATGGAAGAGGATCATAGCCCATTCTAGTGCTAAATCTGTAGGTCCATTGGTTAGGGGCCGCAGATGGTTTCGATAAAATCTAGATACCGAGAGTCACAATTACATTGACCAGCACCAGGAGGTTGGCAGCTTGTGGAAGGACCCGTACACCAGCGGTGTTGGCCAGTTGAACCGGGGAGAATTTCGACAGAAGGCGGAGTTTTCCGGGCAATATTGATCGTTTTCGGTCAAGCTTGCCTGGTTTACGTTTTTTGTAAAAATTCTCGTGGTTCTGGCGGTATTCTGTAGATGCAAAGGTGCACACATGTAAGGGTTATTGGCTGCGAAATGGCTTGGTAGAACAACAGTAGGACTATCAAAGAACACAATAAAAACAAAAATATAGAGTTACTTTGACTGGCTCAGAATGCACGCATCATCTGGTTCATATGATTGGCTGGCATATTTCCTCAGGATATCTAATCACAACGGTCAGAACGGCTACCCGCAAAGCAAATAAACCTTGATTCTGTAGAAATATCATTTAGTTTCACAACTGCCACATTTTCGCCAAAAAGAGCATCAATGCCATATTTCGTCATTCCATGGAATCAACGTGAAGTTTCCCAGCTCTAATACTGTACCGGCGACAGTGTTGAGGCGCATCTTAAATTCATCGTAAATTCTGTCAAGCATTACGATTTTTTGTGGTCGTAGCTACGAAAACGTCAGGCCCTTCGTTAGTGATAAAATTATAAAATCTTACGATAAACCACGATTTTCCGCAATATTACAAGGTGTGCCCAATGTGTATCAGGCTGGCTCTGATTGGGTGGCTCCATGGAAATCAAAGTAACGAGGAACATGAACTATTGCAAAAACCAACTCACAACATTCACGTGAATGTGAAATAATTGATACCCTGAGAAAAGCAGCTTGTCTTGTCTATTTGACCCTGCATTCTTGAAAGTTCAATGGTACGAGAATCTTCTGAATCCCTTCAAGTCTGAACTAGTACGCCTTCTCTCCAGCTTCTCGCTAGGTATGATGGATTCGGTTGTTTTCTTGAAGTAGAGTATCTTGACGATGAGGATGACAAACGTATGTCTTATTAGAGTCAAAGAGAGCCTACAATCAGAGAGCCGAATCACTTTTGTCGAGCTCAAGAAAAGGATTTTTCTGTTCTATCTCAGATGGCCAGAGACATTCTAGCGAATTCGGCCGTCTGCGCCTTCTGAAGCATTATATTCCCAAATGGGCGATGTGGCTACAAAGAAGAGAAATTAATTACTGGCACGTAGAACAGGGGTACGACGGTCCTGAAGTATTGGGCTCATTCTGTGGGCTTTGAGAACATTTACTATAGATATCGGCTGCTACATATCAGTGTTGCGTGTTACGCTCAAAATACGCCCCAACATACGCCAAAAGTACGATTTACTAACTTCGAGGCCAGCGTAATCACCACCATATTCCAAATTAGTTTTTGGGAGCCATCGTAACCACCATCGGAATCGTAAATCGTAATTCTGACGTATCATTTTGTCATTTTTCGTAATGTTTTCGTACATTTTTCGTGACCTGTTCAGTATCTTACCGCAACAAAAAACCGTAATTCAAATCTAAAATATGGAAACACGCTACCGAAAATTGCCATAATATGAAAACTACGGTACCATAATCTTCATTAGTATCAGACAGTGATTAGCTAGACTACTTATATTTGTGGGCAAGATCTCCACTTAGCACTTTGGAAATGGGTGATAATATAAAATATGGATTTACTTACTTCAATACTGTGTTCGTAGAGATCTTAGCGAAACGAATCTTGTTTTTGTCAAGGTGAGTGAGATGTGAAGAAATGAGCTGGTTCGTGCCCAAATAAAGCTGCTCGAAATCAGCGAATCCATCCGATCATCAAACATACATGTCAATTGATCTCGACAACTTCACCAGCGTCGACTTCCGTCTCGCCACCATCGTTGTCCTTGGTGTCCCTCGCGACCCGGACACGCAGAGTGGTAAAAGTGGATGAGGCGAGCTGTTTTCTTTTTTTTTTTTTTTGACCAACGAGCGAGGAGCATTCAAATCAAAAGATTCACGGCCGTGAGCACGTGCATGTCAGATGCTTCTACTTAGCGCTATAACCCAATATCTGAACAAGACATCTGATTCTGCTTAGGGCTTAAGTTTCATATCTACACAAGACGTGCCACTGGTCAATGAGCGCTTTACTTAAGAAAGACCTAAAAAAAGTAAAAAAAGCGTAAAAACATCGTAAAGAAACGTAAAAAAACGTAAAAACATTGTAAAGACATCGTAAAGACATCGTATTAAATCTTAAAAAATCGCAAAAAGTCCACAGTGGTCTACAAGGTTCTTTATCTGTGTATGTCGACTGCGATGTTGAAAAGAATGGATCTGGCTATCAAGAAAGTCTTTCAAAATATGGTAAAGACATACTTTACGCAGGCCAAACTAGGGGGGTCACGAGGTAATTGAACTCCTGCCCAGATGCAAGGACATCGAGCAGCAATTTTACTTAATACGGTAACAGAGCTTGAAGATTGGTGCACGAGTCCCTGGAGGCTAAGATTAGTCCACCATATAGGTCAAGACAGAAATAATTGGGAAACTTTGCTGGACTGAATTCCTTTTTGATCGTCAAATATTTTCTTCGAACATTTGCAGTGAACCTTTTCTTCGAATGAGCAGTTATACCTAGAAGCGTGGAAGAAACTAGTTAAGGGAGAAAGGGTCGCCGTCAAAGACAATAGAGTCAAAACAAGATCTCACAAGGAAGTGTTGCAACACATTAATTCCAAGATTCATCTGGGTTTGCTACCGTCCACTTTCGCCATCACAGCAAGTGAATCCCAACTTATAGCAAACGTTCCGTTCAAATCCAGCAGTAAAGAAAAACAAAGCAAGCTCGCTGCGGTTCAATCAAAACGCTCTTTGGGACTTTGCCCAGAGATGCGGGATTTCACTCGATGGAAAAAGTTCCGGACAGCTATATACAAAGAAGAATGGATCAAGAGGAGTGATCTCACGGCTCTTCATCAATTCAACACAGAGATGCATGTCCCAGTGCATGATTCTAAAGAGCACACGGACCAACAGTGCCTCCTCTGTGGACAAACGGTTTATCAACAAGCTATTCAAAGACATCTATGCAACTCTTGTGACATCTCAAGATCGTGGTGGAATCAAATCGCCATGGCCACAAAGATGTACTTGAGTGGGATACTTGCTCCAACAAGTACCACATCACCAAGCTACGCAACCTCAATTTGTTCGTGAAGGTTGTACGAAAAGTTTACCTACGTAGGGTTCGGGAGCGCCAAGGCGGTGTCCACCTTTCCCCCCTCCTGGCGAGATACTAAGTACAGACACTAATTAGAATGCAGTTTCCTAGTCCAGAGAGAAGCTAGACTCCTCATGTATCGACACCCTTGTAATATTCAAAGAATTCTCACCGAAAGCAGTTACCAAGTAGTTATCACTGATTGATTGAAGTGATTTCGCGGACACTCATAGTACTTCAGAAAGAGACATACATTGATGAAGAGGTAAAGAATAACTTGTTACGACGAATTCCGATTTACGAAATGGGAGGCGTCGTCATCGTGGACCGTAATCTTAACTTCGTGGCGTTAAAACGTAACTTTTATACAATTCACGCAAAATTACGCCAACGCGCAACAATCAAAAATTACGATTACGATTTACGATTACGACGACTCCCATTTTCGTAAATCATAGTTTTTTCGTAATACGTTTTACTTAAATATTTTTACGATATTTTTACGACTTTATTACGATTTTCACGGTACTTTAGGGTCTTTTCCCAGTGAAACGCTCATTAACCAGTGCTGCACATCTTGTACAGATATCGGATCAAAGCCCGAAGCTGAAGCACTTAACATGCACGTGTTCACGGCCGTCAATTTGGTGATAGTGGAATGCTCCACGCTCGTTGATTTCACGCCGCCTTCTCCAAAGCCCACTTTTACCATTCTGCGTGCTCAATTACGATGACGGATATCTCTTCGGATGAGTCTTGTTCACAGGCTGAATTCAACTCCAAGGAATCGAAACAGCTGAGTTCGCCTGCTTTCATATCTCGGTGACAGGGCTATCCTCTATATCGCCAACGCCCTTGATCTAAAGTACAAACTCAAATATTTTGAGCCTAGAGAATCGATCCAGCGTGTCCTGGTACGTTGCATCAGGAAAAATTTGGAAGATTCGTTCAAAATTTACGAAAAGTACTATGGAGCACAGAGATTCCATAATGAGGTCACTGTCGAACACGGCTCATAAAATGATACCCGGCCAGGCAGGATAAAATTCCCTTATCTTTGTCACCATGAAGGGTCTGGCCTACCTTCCTGAAAAAAACTGAAAACTTCGATATCGCCGATTATTATCGCAGTAGGAGAAGGCAATTTTCTATACTTTATCAGCTTGCAAAAGTCATTTTGGCTATTCCAGCTATGTCAGCACCGGCAGAATCCTTTTTTCCAAAACGCGGTGATATGATCACAAAGAAGACAAATGAATTTTTCCCATCCACAACCAGAATGATGGCAGTGGTCAACGACAAGGTGAGGAAAAGAAGGCCAGATGACTTTGACCTGGGTGTAGAACTGATGATGAGAACACTGAAGATGACGTGGAATTATGCGACCAGGTCGCGAGAGAGATCAAGGACAATGATGATGATGAGATGGAAGTCGACGCTGGTGAGGTTCTCGAGATCAATTGAGTACATGCATTCGTGATGATCGGATAGATTCGCTATTTTCGAGCAGCTCTATTTGGGCACAAAACAGCTCATTTCTTCACACACAATACCAACACCTTTCAAAGTGTTAAGTGGAGAAATTGCCCACAAATGAGAGTAATTTAGCTAATCACTGTCTTATACTAATGAAGATTATGGTACTGTAATATTCATGTTATGGCAATTTTCGGTAGCGTGTTTTCATGTTTTAAATTTGAATTTGTTGCTGAAAGATTAGGAACAGTTTACAAAAAAATTACAAAAAAATTACGAAAAGATTACGCTAGAATTACGCTAGAATTACGCTAGAATTACGCTAGAATTACGCTAGAATTACGACTAACGATTACGATGGTGATTACGATGGCTCCCGAAAACGTAATTTGGAAAATGGTGATAATTACGCTGGCCTCTAATTTCGTAAATCGTAATTCTGGCGTAATTTTGGCGTAACGCGCAACACTGGCAACAATGCTAAATATGATATGTTGTGGGAAAGATTGCAAGTGAGAAAAAATGAAGGAATAGATCTAGAAACGAGATCGCTCGTTGACGAAACGATTGATAAATTTCGTAGTCATAAGTTACCCGAGGCCACTCTTTATGATGATATCTGGAATGCAATGAGCTAGGGCTGCAACCCTGGATGAAGTGCTGGGTGGAGGAAAGAAGTTCTGGATGAAGGTCTCACTTGGACAAACGGAAGCAGTTGATCATATCGCAAAGCAATGTTGAAATAAGTATATTTTCATGGCATGAAAGACGGATTCAGGAGTGCTTTGGTGCTTATTGTTGTCCATGTAGACAATTGTGAAACAGACGGTCAACTTCAAGACATACTGATTTCATCGTAAATCCTTACGATTTCTTTGTAAACGATAGAATATCGTGAACTTTACGATGTCTACGATCGTGATGGGTCTGCCATTATAGGTAGTCGTTAACAACAATGATCAGCGATAATGCTACGCGGGGCTCACGTGCCTTCCAAGCAATCTTCGGAGCGTCGCGGTCTCAATAATTAAGATTTACAATAGCGGAACTGCTACAAACATCTCCCGAACATGTCGATTTTGATCACTACAGGTGCTACCGTGACGTTTCGTAAGCTCGTGGATGAGGTCACCAATGCGCCGTTCTTGAAATTCTTAGAAGGATCGGGATTTTCCGCTGTTTACCTACAGTACGGCAATGAGACCGATCCGCATAGCGGGAACAACATCAGTAAGGCGTATTTCAGCGAGCTCCTCGCCAGTAAATCCATCATCGAAACGTTTGATTTCGAAATTGCTAACGAGTTCAACGACAAATCAGTAACGGTCTTCAAAAACCAGAACTTGTCACTCACAGTGTTCGGGTTCTCTCACGATATCGCTTCTTATATAAACAAGGCAGACTTGGTGGTCTCACATGCTGGCACAGGCTCGATTTTGGACACTCTTCGGTTGAACAAGCCACTCATAGTTGTCACAAACGACTCGCTCATGGATAACCACCAGGCGGAAATCGCCGACAGATTTGAAGCCGAGGGTTATTTGGCCAAAGTGAGCGAACGTGAATTGGGCGAAGGCCTGTTGGAATCGAAAATCGGGGAGTGGAAAAAGGGGGTTTTGCGTTTTCAACAGCTTCCAGAACCTCCAAGCGGGGTTCTTCAGGGAGTCATTGCTGAGGAATTGGGGAAAGTTTGAATCGTGACCGGCTCATTCGGTGTTTTTTTTCTGTCTGAGTTATGTCATTGCGTGAAATTACAGACCGTGATGATTTTGGGGATCTTCAGGCTCCTTTTCTTCTTCCAGGGTCATTTGACTTCTGCTGGTGGGGCAATCGGCTCGTATTAGTGCTTCGTCAATGAAAGTGTGTTGTTTCGTCAGTCGAGTCATCCTTAATCGAGTTGGAATTTAACTCATTGCGCGTTTTCATTAGGTCAGACCATTATCATTGAGTTGCTAAAAATCGACTTTACAATAGTGAGGAAATGTATCAGGATAAATGAGCACATATCCGCGGGTGCTTAATGCTGAATATGTACATCATCTACATCGGTACTTGGATCAACCCTGTATCTGATCCTCTTTTTGGTATGGCATCATATGGAACAGGAGTTGACACAATACTCCTTACCAAAAGAATAACTTTCTGTCGTGTGGCATTGCAACTATGAAAGTGGCGCTTCTCTCCAGACACTCAACTCAGGCTATATGAGAAAGCAAAGGCCGCAAGATGTTATCACTTTCAGAATTACCACTCCGCGAGTAACAGTCCTAGACTGTATGAAGAACACAATTCACATAATGGAGTAGAACATGAGTAGTGGACAGCATGGGTTGATATGACAGACGGACACGGTATTCTTTGTAACTTGAAAGGTTCAGTCATCACTTTCCACCAAAGTTCTTAGTATGATGGAGACTCTCAAGTATCAGACACGATCCAAAGGGAGCTCTCGTGATCATTAACTATTGAATCAATGAAGGGAGACGAAGAAGCCATCCAGTTCTGCTACAATAGAACAGATGACTCACACATTTGAATTAGTTGTGCAATTGCGTATAATGCCCCATATTTTCTTCACCGAGGGCATCTCATTCAGTCACATCTCATGGGGCTTTTCGCAGACAGTCAGACCATCACAAATCAAATCTGAGAATGACCATGAAATTGGTTTAAATAACAGGGCTGTCTTAGCCCGAATACTCGATCAAATCTCGTCAATCACCCAAAAGTTATAAGCCCTGCGACCGAGGCCAACGTCAAGTAATTCAGTAATCACACAGAGCAGACGGACAAATGTGATTGATCCTGAATTGTCGAATGAAATATCGAGTAAGAGTGAGTCGTCTGCGAGTGCATCATCGAAGACGCCCTTGGATAACTGCCACCAATAACGTGCACACCAGTATGCTCGGATTTTGGTATGCTCGGACACTGGTATACTCGGACAGGCACGCGAGACCCTCAACATAAAACATGCTATAACTTCGAAAATGCCAGAAAGACATAGACACGTTGTTCTCTGAGGTCCGGGTTTTCGACATGCTCCACGACTCTTCGGGCTTTGCTCAGACGATCCAGAACTCTCAAATCTCGCATCACGAACCTTGCAATTCTGGCTTCGTGGGTCTCTTGCGTCTCCGGGAATAGTGGAAAGAAATCCTCGTCTCTTTTTCGGAAAAGCATACCCTTTATTATTTGATTTCCAAGTGCGCAAGAGCCAACATTCCCAAGACGTCTAGAGGACCTTTATACAACCAATACAATGGAGTATAGAACGGGCCTGTCAAGACTCCGAAGACTTGGAAACAGGTTTTTCAATAGACTTCATTTGCATACTCAATTGCCGAGCATCTTGTGGCGTTGCAGATTCCAAACGCGTTCGGGGCTTGTTGTTGGTGTGGACATCTCGATGCGAGCGTCAAGTTTGGCAAGGACGATTTCGGCATTTACAGGAAACAATGCGGCGACCGAGAAGCTGGTTTGGACTGTCTTTTTTGGCCTGACTATTTATATTTCACAGAGAAAATCACCCTGGTCGAATTCCGGTGCTCCGTCGCGTATTTCGCAATGTGCTTTTTGCACATGTACCTTAGCACAGCGAAACAACCCACATCAAGAGGCTGTAAAAGATGAGATGAGTAAGGCGGCATTTCGAGAGGTATAACGTTGTGTTCGTGACAACACTGAATAAACTCATCTGTTGTATGGCTTTGATGGCCGTCGACTAGCAAGAGTCGATGAGCTCCTTTGAGTGGTAGAGCTTGGGAATAAAGCAATTTTCAACCAAACTAAAGAAAATTCATTATCTGTCCACCCGGTCACACTCGTAGCGCCTCTATTTCCGAACGGGATCATCTCAAACCACTTCGCTAAATGCACTTTTGCCTGAAAATAATGAGCGGAATGGTGAAGTCGCCCACTCTCTTTCCCCGGTTTGCTGGGAAAAACGAGGTCCTCTATGTTCAAACCCCGACTAGCTGAAAGCCGGCCGTCCCCATCATGAAGCCAGTCTCGTTCACGTTATATACATCATCTCCATCGATATCCTTTTCTATCTTGGTCTTGATCACAAGGTCGAAACAACTGACAAGATCTTCTGGGTCTTCCGCTAACGCACATTTGATGCCGTAGTCTCTAGAGCACCCAAGATGAATATATGTCGCTTAACGAATTCACTGGGCCAGTCCGGGCCTACTAGTTCCGGAACCTCGTCGCCTCGCTCCGCGAGAAGTACATCCGCTTTATCTCTGGTTTCCTCCAATGATGGGGCATGTCCCATCGCGTCCCTTTCGAGGATTTCATATGCCTACACTACAAAAATTGGTAACTTACACTGAGGAGAATGCATTTCGACCTAGTGAGGCTTTCCATGCCTTCGATCGTTGAAGGTCGAGGAAGGTCACCTAAACAGCCTAGCTGCTTGACGATCAGGTACACGATGACCATTCTCTAAAGCCTGAAAACCGACAGCTATCCAACCCCCTGCTCGAGCGAGACTTGTATCGAGTTATCTCTCTGGTATCATTTATGGTGAGAAATAGGTGTGTTTACTTTCTTGAAATGACGCGCGATGCTTGCGTCTGAGCAACCGGTGTCCGAGCATACCGGTGTGCGCGTTACACTGCAGTAAAACTTTGCTAAGCGGATATCGCGCTAAATGAATAACTCGATTTGTGGATAAAATCGAGTGTAAATAATTACGGGACTCACGACAGATACTCAGAGTTATGAAAAAAATATTATCAAAACAAAGCACTTAAAGGCAAAACATACTTGTAATTTATTTAATTGAAGCTTCAGCCAAATCCAAAGGATTTGTTTAAAAAGGATCTTGTGATTTCTATTTATTAGCGAAAACTTCAGGATTCACAAATTATAATGCCCATGGGAACAATTTTTTCCAATTTTTAGAGAGCGGATTTTTGGTCAAAAAAACAAAGAATATTGAATTTGATCCTTGACTCGTGTGGTGCAGCGGTCAAGGTGTAACCCTATTGCACCTAAGACCCCGGTTCGAAACCCGGGCGACACTAAAAAACTGGATGTGCGGTACACGTCTGGAAGATCAAGTGTGTTAAGGTTTTCTATAGAATATATAGTTTTCGCTCATGGCTAAGGTAAGCGGCATCCTTCAATACACATCTGTTTCTTTAAAAAAAAAAAAAAAAAAAA
>JAKTWD010000165.1:0-15721 GCA_030581935.1 Metschnikowia corniflorae | reverse complement strand
GAGCTTTACGGCGTAAAACCGGTGTATTTCATGCGCAAACAGGACCACATGCACCGGTGTGAGTTGGAGCGCCGAATGAAGATCCGGGACAAGCTAGAATCGGCGAAACTGGACCGGCGGGCGCGATATGAACGAATCTCGAGGGATGGCGAAGGTGATGGCGTAAGTGATGGGACCGTAGAGGACGATTAGGGGGTGGGAGGAAAGGGAGAAGAGAATTTATGAGATTTATGAAACGGGTGTGGTTCGCCAGGGGAGGGGAGAGTGTTTGAATACATGAGATAGGAGATTTTCGAGTTTTTTTATGTATTTATCTTTTTCAAATGATCAACTGTACAATATGGTGCTTCCACCTAAAGCTGAAAAAGTTTACTCCCTTAGAATAGCTTATTGACATCTCAGAAAAGGCACTGAGTGGTGAAAGGGCCTGTCTTTCCCAAGCCCTTGCCTCTCCTTTCTCTCCCCGCTTCTGCAAGAGATGCCACTAGATTCTGACCCCAGTAAGCTCCAAGAACTTCTTCAATTTGCGTCTCAGTAGAGGTTGCAGCACCATGCCCGGTTCCGTTTCTTTTTTGGGACTCAAAAAACAGTTTTCACGTACTATTTGAGATTGCACGATCTACGTTTTCATGATTCAACGTCGAATTATTTTCATGGGCGATATCATATCGAACTGGTTCCACCAGAATTCCGTGCAGCTGCAATCGCCATAGAGACGATTAAACAAACCTGCCAGATCGACTTTCTCAAGGCGTACATGACATTTCAAGCCTGTGACTGCGGTCTCTGTATCATTATTCGGAACATTAGATCCCAACTTGAAATGACAAAGAGCTCCTAAATCCTTGTGCTGTTTCCATGCGTATTTGTGTGTTTGCTTTAAAAGCTTTGCTCAGCGTCGCGTAGGACGAGCCAGTGAACAAATTTTCTAGACTTTCCCGGCTGTATTGGCGAAAGACTCACAGATCTGATACTGTATTGGCTCATGTTAAAAGTGGTGTACGCCTGGAGGCTAGTTCAAAACAGCTAATGTATCACCAGATCGCATCTGGTTAGCAACTGGGTTTCGCTCAATTATACTAAACAACCGATCTTCTATTGAAGTTATTCAAGTCAGGGGTCATATTGTAGATGTCAAAAATATGAACTTGGCCATACTTAGTTGCACAATTATTGTGTATAAATCGAGCTTGCTCAGTAGTTCTGCGGAGCCCGTATCAAAATGATGTGCTGTCTTGTGGGAATGATTCTATCGATCGATAATCCGTGCAAGCTGTGGATGCTTAGCCATAGAAATGGCAATTGGGGACGTGTATGGAGACATTGATGATCGCCAACAAGAATGCAGATCGAAGCATTTTTCAGAATTTATAAACAATCGTGACCTTAGTAATTGCGAAGGCCTCGTCATTGTCATTTTTCCATGATTTATTCAATGCAGACCAACGGAAAGAATTTAGGCTCTACCATGCTCATAGCTGTAGTATTCGTGGTTGTATGATCTCATATCAATACGTCACAATGATTCTTCTTGGTACCTCAATTTGGGGTATATGCCCAGCAATATCTTTATTAAGAGTGGCTCTCAGGTTTTTTATGAGATCACGGCAAAGAGTATTCGTGGAATAAGAACTCTTTGCATAGCATGTCTTGTCTCTCATGGCTTCGTTCCTCAAATTGAACTAGCTAGACATAATCGTTTGAGCATAAATCCTTATAATCTTTGAAGCATGAAATCCCGGTAATCTTTGAGGGATGGAATTCCTATGATGGAAACCTAAGAAGATAGTCTCTTAGGCTCAAACAAAGTGTTTGGTTCCGTCACGACGGATTCACCTTATTTCTGAAACATAATCCCCTTGAGATATATCGCACATGCTGACGAAGAAAATGGTAGCATATGACGAAGCAGAATTATCAGTGAGCCAAGCGACGCTAACTTAGTGGGTGGGTGAATCCGAAGCAGCGATTCCTGACTGCGCTTTGTTTTGCCAGAAATCTGAGTCTAGTCTCCATTGCACTGCCTCATCCAAGGCAAAGCACATGATGTTCTCTGTTTCAGACAATAACTGAAACGCCTCTTGTGTCACTTCTTGTTGTCACTTTGAGAATAGCCCCGTTTTCTCAAATATCCGCAGAAGTTGAATCTAAACTTAACGATGACTGTTTTGAAAATTATGCGTAGGGCGCAGTAGTCTCACGTGAAAAGCCCATTCAATTGATAAGCCTGGACATTTGAAATCAAGTCTACAGACACCAATCACAAGCTGGCATAAATGTGTGTCCACTTTGTACTAATATTTTGCTAGTCTTTTCCATGGATGATTAACACAGCCTAGGCTACCTCAGGTGCTAAGTTACAGAGAATTTTGTTGGTTTGCTCGATCGTGTGCCTTCAGTTTTGAGTGGGTACATCGGGTATATAATTAGTATATCCACAGTCATTTATCTTCGAAGGACAATTAATTGCAATAAATAACTTTGATGTTCATCAACGCAACGTATTTGACATATATGGTATGCCTCACTACGGCAATTCCATTGAGTAATGTCAGTGAAACCACATTGAACATAACAACTCGGGAGATGACTTGCAGACGATTAAATGAACTCGAAAGCAAACCTTTACAAAATGGAAAGAATGCAACTACTACAAAACTTGATAAACGCGAAGTTTATCCCGGGGTCCCTATGGCCAAAGACATTTCGAATCGATTCGAGTGGTTGATTACCCAGTTTCTCTCATTTATTCACGGCAACCAATTCGATCTTATTGGTTTTGATTCACTGAAACGAAATCTCGGCCTTATTCTTGAGGAAATGACCCATGCAGTCAACGAAATGGCCCCTTTTGTGCCTTCTGTGGCACGACAGCTCAAATACGCAAGATACGTGTCTCGTCTCATGAACAGCTCCAGCATTATTTTGAAATTTTTTGGCCAAGAGGGAAGCAAAGCTTCCGCACAAGTCTGCAGAATTGTCCGGCTTAATCTTCGCCTCCTAACTTTGTTCACGGTGGATGGAAGCGTCGATAACAAAAGAGAAAATATGCATCTTACGCTCGAGAATTTCCGTAAGAAAGTAGCCAAATGGGAATCCAATTTTAAGACATCGGTTGCGATTCCAATGGGGACCCGTTATGCGTTTTCGAGCCAACTTGATCATGCTAAAAAGACTCTTCGGATCGTCAAAGGGTGTGTTTTTGATGAGCCGCGAGCGACTTGTGATCTGTGGGAGTAGAGGTTTGATTCTTTGTGTGGAGGGCAGATGATGGACTGAAAAGGTTTTCATGTTTGAAGGGCTATAAGAAATGTTGGAAAATTATAGATAATGTAAGGCAATGTCAGGTCGGATTGTACATTAATTAATATGAGATTACTGGTAAAACATCAGGTGCTTATTATTACTGAAATCTGCTCGAAAAAGTGTTTCAATCGATTCATATCACGCGTACTGGTTGCAAATATTGTGTAGAGTAGCACCGGTGAATCGCCGTCCTACATAAGAATGAAAGACAAATGTCGGCAAAAGAAGATTTAACCGGGTTTTCTGAAAAGAGGGAATTATTCTAATGAATCGGTTTCGACTTAGTAAAAGGAGGAACTGGGGGGTTTTTGAGTGGTGCAGCCAAGTACATGGTTGACAAACTTCTGTAAAATAAATCATGGCAAATTTTAAAGTGAGCGGATGCAATACCAGAGAATCCATCCAGGTTTTGAAAGTCGTCTGCTGGGCAAAAAATCTGAACTTTTCCTTTCGTTCTCTTCCACTTGATTCTCTCAGACATATTATTCACAGTCAATTGCGCGTTTTCTCAGTTCTTTCACAGCCAAATCGCATCAGTGCAGGTCAGCGTGAACGACATCGACAATCAGAAACAACAATTCAGCGTTTCATCCACCAATTTGGCAACAAGTCTCTCGGTATATCCAACAAATTCCAAGTATGCTTGCTAAGAGTGCCACGCCAGCCACGCCGGTCACGAGACCCAAATCCCATATCAACGACTCGTATACCTGGGTCAAGCAATGGTTCACGCCGCTTGAAAACAATGGGTCTGGCACGACTCCCAACTGCCAGCTCAAGGGATGGGTCAAGACTCAAAGCGTCGCTTCGGAACTGGAAACCAAGATTTCCATCAGCTCCGATTACTATGATTTGGATAAGTACATGGTGCATCGTGAATCCGTGGAGGAGGCACCAGCAGAGGATGTTGGGCCCGTGCAGGAGTCTGGAGACAACGACTTGAAGCTGGCCTTGTCGATGGACAAACGGGAGGACCAGGTGTCGTCTTTGTCTGGTTTGGGAATGTGAGCATTGGTTTTTTAAAACTTTCGTCTCAGAATGGGTGGCGCCTCGAAAGGATGTGAGGCTCTTTTGTATCTCATCAATGGGTGATATATGTTTCGCTGCGCTTTGTAGATGTTTTCATTTGAAGCCACGACACAAAGAAACTTCATTGCTTCACTGTGAGAAGCGTCATGCCCTGACGTGCCAGTTCTGTGGCTTCCAGAAGCTCGGTGGCTTTACTGAAGTCCCAGAGCTCCTCCGGAGTGAACTCTGTGATGTCCTTGCCTGCTTTCAATTGCCTCTGGAACAGCCTTTTGACATAGTTGAGATAGTTCATTCTGGTAGGGTCTCCGCCACCTGTGTTGATAATTAATAAAGAATCCGATGGTAGTTCCTTGTACAAACGCTCAATTCTTTGATCCAACTCTCGAAGTAGATTTGCACGGTCTTCTGTGGAGACTGGAGATTTTCTTCCCTCGGTTCGGCTCGCCTCGTCGACTAGGTGGCCTGTGTAATTGGAGGGAACGGGCTTTTTCCCGCAGTTGAATTGAAGCTCCCTGAGCCATAGGAGATGAAACGACTTCGACTCCAAGTTCTTAATAGACACATTCACGGCCTCCTCGTCGGACGATACAGTGCTTTTGCTTAGCCTAGGCTCCTTAATATCATATAGAATAGGCTCGTACTCTTTCATCAGATAATCGACTATAGAGCATTCGAGTTCTGGGTTGGAGTTGATGGCACTTTTAAAGAGCGACACGCCCAAGATTTTGCCGAAGTCGGGGCCCTCGATCAACTTGAGTTTCACCAAATCCAAGCACGCCCTCAGATCCTCCACTGACGAGTGACCCGTGCCGTCCTTTTCTCCGTTTTGGATCGACCTTGCTAAGTGGATATCGGCCAAATACTTCAAAGCATGCTTGAAGGGGTACCCGCGGTGGTGGTCAAACAAATGGGCGGTGTCAATGATTCGAGGGTGCCTGATTTTCATGACATGGAGGTCTGAGTTCAACGAGTGGCCAATGAGGATATCCTCCGATGACACAAGAGAAAGCACCTTCTCCTGCACATCTTGCAAGGTTGTAGTCTCGCCCTCGAGCATCTCCTGGGTGATCCCGGAAAACCGGGTGACGTAGTCGGTGATCTCCTCACTCGGCACCACGAGTTGGTCGTATACGACTTCGTTTTGGAAATTGACAATGGAAATCCTTGTGAGAGCCTTTCCCGATGCAGTTTGGCAAAACTCGCAGTCCAACGCAAACGTGTGTGATCCCTCGTGCTCGAACGACTTGGTCTCCACCCATCCCTCTTTGAGCTGGTTGCCGGCGGAATTGTTCAAAAGGCTATGAATCGGATATCCGTTTTCCTCCAACTGTTCTTGCGTCATGAGCAAATCGGTGAGTACCAACTTCACATTGCTGACTTTAGCGGCTCGTTTCTTCCTCTCCGCTTTCGTGAAAGGGAATTGGAGGAGCAAATTGACAAGCGAGGGCATCGACTCGGGCAATGTTGTCGGGATCACGTGATCAAATTTGGTCTTGAGGAACGCGAGTGGGTTTGCGGGAGTTTCGGGTGCTTCGGGAGCTTCAGGTGCTTCGGAAGCTTCAGGTGCTTCGGGAGCTTCAGGTGCTTCGGGAGTTTGGCTGTCGTCGCCATTTTTGTTCGAATCGGAGTCAGAACTTTCCGAAGCGGTGCCCGATTTCCCAAAGTCAAGGTCGGATTTGCAGAGCTCCGGTACGCAAGCAAACACGATATTCTTCAATTTCCAAGGCGCACTTAACTCAAACAGCGGCGTCTTGCAAGCAGTCTTTGCCTTAAGTACATTCAAAAGAAAGTACTGCAAATTTTTAATGGAAATCTTCTCACTTCCCGACCCAAGATACAGTAGTACCACGGGTTCGGTGGTCCACTTGCTCTTCCGTTTATGGACCTTACCCTGCACAAGCGCAGCACTATGGGCAGACGATCTGCGGCGTTTGCCCACTTTTTGCGTGTTTTTTGACCCGACAGAGCCGGCTTGAGCCTGCAAATCGTCAAAATTCACAAAACCGGCGTCGTCCTCAAATGGAGAGGCGGGCACCACCAGAGTCTTTTTTGCACCATCATGTGGAGTAGGAAGCAACTCGCGCACGGCTGCTAGGTCGCTTTTGGCATCTGAATGGGAAATCGAGAGCCGGGCCGTGGTCCGCGAAAGATCCTCGGGCATTGGCGGATTGTTGTTTTCCCAATCCGGATCCGGGAGCGTCATTGAAGATAAGCAAGATATTCCGTATTTTGCTTTTTTTCTTTATCTGGGCATGTCGCAGCCAGGGCCCGGCATCTCGAATTTCACTATCGGTCACGTGACAGAAGTCGCTGGATCGGGACAAACAGAACAATGGCTCAGGTCACGATTCGTCCGAAAATGTCTCCGATTTTGTGTCTTGTTTTTCCGGCTGCTCAGAGCTTTTGTTTTCGTCAAGATCTTTCAAGAACTGGCTGTAGCTGAACGGAGCATCCTGGACAACTTGCACCGGAATTTTCGGCAGCTGAAAAGACAAAATTTTCAAGAGACAATCCCTTTTTGCCTGCTTTGCATCTTTTGCATCTGCGCCATTATCATCATCTTCAATGTATTCATTCACGGTGCCCGCGTGGCTTTGTAAACTGCCTCGTCCCTTATTCTCTCCATTTCCCTCAACCACCCTTCCAATTTCTTCGAAAAACGTATCGTACGTATCATTCAACTCTCCAATTTGCACTTCAGAACTAAAGAATTTGTTAAAGTTGCTATATTTCGGTACAGACTTGGCCACAAGCGCGATCTTGCTCCACGAATCCCATCCCTCGGGTATATACTGGTGTACAGATATATCTGGGGCCACAGGCACGCCTTCGGATGTATAGATGAAGTTTTCTGCGCTTGGCCCATCTGGAAATAGCCTCGCGGCTAGCGAGACCATGACGCTTGTATTCTTAACTAGAGTGTCAAATCCTGAAACCACGCCGAATCTGGCGCCGAGTTTTAACGCCACAAAACGCAAAGTTTGTTGATTGAAAACGTGCTTTTCGGTAAGATAGTTGAACTCATCTATATCGTCGCCATTCTGGATGATTGCCATGCGAAAAGCCAGAGTTAAATCGGCATGGCCTGTGGGTATAGTGGCATGAAAATCAGTACGGATACCTGAGTCAGTACCGAGGGACGCCCCGCTCAATCTGAGCAAGTTTTCTCTGAACTTTAACAGGTACTGCTCTTTCTGTTTTAAAATCAAGTCGGGGGCGCTGATCTCCAAAAGAAGCTCGATGACATCAACAAGCACCGACGTGTCCTGATGTACAAGTATAAGCCTCACGTTCGGGAGCTTGGCCAAAGGTGATAGCAAAGTTCTCAAATACAGGAAAAACGCCGGGATTTTAGAGAAAACGTAGACGTCGTGCAAGCCGTCGGAAGCGTATTTGACGGATGTACCGAATCTCGATTTCGCCAGGCAAACAATGTATATTATATAGCTGCGGTCCGGGGAAAACTCCGGTAGACTTTTGAATTGAGTTGCCATTGTATGTATATGTAGGTTTATAAATTGGTATCTTTGTATATCAATATCGTAGAGGAATTTTATTTCGTGAAGGACCTGAATGTCAGATTGCAAAAGTTGCATTGGTCTATTGCGCCTCAGACCGGGGTGGACTTCCGCGTTGGCGCACCGGTATGCTCGGACACTGGTGTGCTGGACACTGGTGTGCTGGGACACTGGTATGCTCGGACACGCAAGCGTCGCGCGTCATTTCAAGAAAGTAAATACGCCTTTCTTTCACCCTACATGATACCAAGAGAGAAAATTGAGAAAGTTTTGCTCGAGCGGTAGGATAGGATAGTTGTCGGTGATCAGGTTTTCAAAATGGTCATTTTGTATCCGATCGTCAAGCAGCAAGGTTGTTTAAGTGTCCCTCCACGACCTTCAACGATCGAAGATATGGAAATCCTTTCAAGGCCGAAATGCATCCCCCTCAGTATATATTGACAGAGTTTTATGAGTAGGCGCTTGTATATAATATTCTCGAAAGGGAAGCGATTGGACATGCCCGGAACTTGGAGCATATTAGAGAAACGCGAATATACTTCTCGCGCAGCGAGGCTACTATGTTTCGGAAATAGTAGGCCGGGATTGGCCCAGCAAATCCTTAAGCGATATCCTGAGATTCAACTTGGGAGCACTAGAATCTACGGTTTTGAGGATGCGTCAGCGGGAGACCCAAAAAAATTATCACTTGGTTCGACCTAGTGATCAACACCAAGATGAAATATGGTATCGATGAAGATGATGTTTATAACGTGGACGGGGCTGGCTTCATGATGGAGATGGTCGGTTCTCAGTTAGTAGTGTCGGGTTCTGAACATAGAGGACCTCGATTTGTCCAGCAAACTCGGGAAAGAGAGTGGGCAACTTTGGTGGAATGTATTTGCTCGTGTGGTCGCGCTTTGGATCCGCTGATTATTTTCCAGGCAAAAGTGCATTTAGCGAAGTGGTTTGAGATGACCCCGTTCGGATGTAAAATTGCTACGAGTGAGAACGGGTGGACAAATAATGAGCTTTCTTTGATTTGGTTGAAAAACTGCTTTATTCCACAAACTCTACCACCTAAAGGAACTCACCGACTCTACAGTCGACGGCCATAAAAGCCATACAACAGATGAATTTATTCGGTGTTGTCACCAACACAGCATTATGCCTCTCAAGATGCCGCCCCACACACCTCATCTTTTACAGCCTATTGATGTGGGTTGTTTCGCTGTGTTGAAGTACATGTCCAAATAGCACATTGCGAATATATGCGCGACGGAGCACCGATATTCGACAAGGTTGATTTCCTCCGTGAAAAATCAACAGTCAGGTATATGACTTATAAATCGAAGATAGTCCAAAACAGCTTCTGGAGCGCCGGAGCCTTACCTGTGAGTGCCGATATTGTCCTCGCCAAACTTAAAAGTCTCATTGAGACGTCCACACCAACAGCAAGCCCCGAACGCATTTGGGATCTTGCAACGCCACAAAGTGCTCGGCAATTGAGTATGTAAATGGAATGTATTGAAAACCTCGTTTCGAAGTCTTTGGGGTTTTTGACAGACTCATTACATACTCAGTTGTATCAAGTGTATAATGGTTTTCAGGACGCCTTGGGAAAGTTGGCTCTTGCGCACTTGGAAATCAAAGATTTACAGGAAACAAGATAAAGAAAGTCTTAGCCGGAAGAGAACAAGGGACCAATGCGATCTTTCAGTCGAGGTTATGTTACCTCAATTTCCGGAGACGGAAGAGACCTACGAAGCCAGAACTGCCAAGTCTCGCGATGCGTGCTGTGAGAGTGCTGGATCATTTTAGCAACGCCTGAAGCATTATGGACATGTTGAAACCCCGAATATCAAAGAACAAATTTTACTAGGTAATTCCAATAATCTTTCTAGGCATTAATTTCGAAGTTATAGCGTGTAATGCTGAGGGCCTCGCGTGCGTGTCCGAGTATACCGGTGTCCGAGCATACGGGGTGCACGCTTTTCGTGATCGTAGCTACGATAACAGGCCCTTCGTTAGTAAAAAGATTCTACGATTTTACGATAAACCTACGATTTTCTGATATATTACAAGGTGTGCACATTGTGGCACGCTGGCTTGAATGGGTGCTTCCATGGAAATCAAAGGATCTAGGAACATGGACTTTTGCAGAACCCAAGTCACAAGATTCACGTGAATGAAGGTATTTGATGTCTTTAAGAGACGAAAGCGTCAAACACTAGCGCTGTATTTTTTCAAGCTATTCGCTCTCGCTTGTCTTATCTATTTAACTCTGTATTCTTAAATCTTTTCTGAAACCCCTTCAATCTGGAACTTAGTAATCCTCCTGTATCAGCTTATCGCTAGCTATGACAGCTACGGTTGTTTTCTTAAAGAGGAGAATCTTGACGATGAGGATGACGAATTTGTGTCATATCCAGAGTCAGAAAGAGACCCGAAAATCAGAGAACCGAGTCACTTTTGTCGAGGTCGAGAATAGGATTTTTCTGTTCTTTCTCAGATGGCCAGAGACATTCTGACAGATCCAGTTCTATGTGCGCTTCTTGGGCATTATTCTCCCAAATGTGCGATGCGGTAACAAAGAAAGAAAATAATTTGCTGGCACGTAGAGCAAAGATATTGGCAATTCCCAAGTACGGGGCTCATTCTGTGGGCTATGAGAAAGTTTGAGGAAAGATTGCAGATCTGGATGAAGTGCTGCTCTATCGAAATTGGCACGTGATTAGACTCGCGGACGGTTGCAAAATATTGAAGTCCGGAGTTTGCAATCGAGCCTTTTCCAACATTACACATACAATATGACACATGCAATAGCAGCTCATCGCTAATTTAGCGAGATTATATCACAAGAGCCAAGATTCCGTCAGACATCAAAGGCGAACGAAATTTCATGACTGACAGACGAACTAGTGGTGCGCCTCACCACATCTAGTAGTGATGTTTTCCCTTTGCTTTCCACACCACAAACACGGAATTTTGAGCCGAAACACGTGGAGTAGACCCAGGGTGTCTACCGCACTATAAACGACTCATAAAAACACCGTGTTGTTCTAGATTTCGCCCGGTTCGACTACCCACCCAAAGCTGGTGTACGGATGTTGTGCCCCGACCCGGCCGCTCCGTGGCTTACGTGCCGCTTCATGTCAACAGTGGAAGACATGGGTTAGTTGGTCCTTGTTGTTCGGTCACTTGTAGTATATCTCGCCTTTCAGTGTTTGCGTACAGGGGATCTGGCCGATGATGCAGAACTTTGAGGCAGTATTTATCCTGTCTTGACTACATCGTGACAAATTGATCCTGTGTTGACTCTATCGTGACGAATTGCTATCCTCTAGACCTGAGGAAGATGTCTCTCATCTGAAAGATTTCTAGGCGAACGGAAGCAGGTGACTACATCAGAGTTTATTGCTATATCACATATACTTTGTGTACAACTCATGGGTTCTAAGGCATAAAAAAGAGGTTCAGAAGTGCTTTAGTGCTTATTTTTGTTGTCCATGTAGACGGTCAAGTTCAAGACATACTGATTTTATCGTAGATCCCTACGATTTCATCGTAAGCGATAAAATATCGTAGACTTTTACGATGTCTACGATCGTAACAGGTCTGCCATCGTACGTCGTCGTTATCCTCGTTGACGACGCCTACGACGCAACACTGATAATGGCGCACCGTTTGTCCTCCGCACTAAGTGGGTTATCATGGGGAAAATTCCTTGTCTCTCTGTTAAATTTTTATTCTTCTGGAAAACCTGATTCACTTTTATTTGAAAAGGAGACAGCATCATCAGTCACTAAATTCTGTAGCCATCAAATGCTAGAGCGGGTGTTGCGCTCACCGTTGAGCCAGGCATGAGAGTCATTCGAGGCGAGCTCAGATTAGTATATGAGCTTGATAGAAATCTTGCACAGACATATTCACGAATGAGCTCCTCGAGGACAGTAGTGATTCAAGTGAGTGTCATCATATTAATCAAAATACTAACCTGAATGAAGATTCCGCCAGGACCAAATCAAGTATCTCTAGACTCCAAATTGTGTCCTCAGCGACATGCCAGAGATCAAAGCACTCAATGCACTGCGAGCAAAAATATCATGAGTTCCAACTTTGTGATCTTTGGTCTTTGGCAAGGAAATCCCCCATTCCAATAAAGACATTCTTAGTCACAAGAGATCTCAGTTAAGAAGTTTCGACGAGGTGAGTCGAAGCACATCATCTAACACATAGGTTAAAGTATCATATTGGTATTACGTGAGTCATTTGAAAAAAAAAAGTAACGAGAATAACAAAATTCGAAATCTAGCGTAGCCTGTTTTTATTTCGGGCTCGCTATATTGATAGACCTGGCCTACTGAATTAACTGGCCTTCTCTAATTATGTGAGAAAGGGCTTATCTTTATAATGATTCTAACATTCATTACGCACCAGGGTGATCACGACGAAACACAAAGAAGTGCTGGATAAAGCCCCGTTTCATGCTATTGTGGGAGTCATAAAAGCTTGCGATTTAAAGTCCATACCCAACTGATAGGAGGCTTGAAATGTTTGACAATGAGTATTTATTTCGCAGCCATTTGGGGCAGTTTTAAAAGGCAACTCCTAGCAGCTGGCAGTTCCCGTGGCCTTTAATATAGCCATGAATTCTTCTCGCCCTTGACAAAATAAACAGCTTTTGCCCGGGAAAAAGCTGCCGTCACTATCATTTAAATCTGATCGTTTCTCTTCGTGGACAAACACAAAATCACTCGCAAGGCCTGAAAGACACGGTCTCCCTGGGGACACACCGCGAATATGGGGCACTGCAACATCTAATCATTTTTTGTGTATCAGCGGCGATATCGATCATCGATGATCTCAATATGAAAAATATTTAAAAAATAAAATTCAAACCCCGCTTTTTTCCTAAGCCTATACTCCCAACAAATTTCATCTTCCAGAATCCAATTTCATGGACCACTAAACACGAGCCTGGGACGATATCCACGCACCCGTGCACCATGGGCGACCCAGGCAAACGCATACTTACACCCTACTTTCTTCTCTCTTCAAGGGTGCTAAATACCCGCCCGAACTCTATCTTTAGCCCTGTCCTATCATGCTGAGCAATGGAAATCTACATTTTCCGAAAGAAGGAGCATTGCTGCTGGTGCTACCGGGGGGCGGCGACGTGGATGTTCCAGATGACAAGATGATCGATGATATATTTGCCGAGAGAACCACTAGGCACGCAGATGACGCCATAGATTACGAGGATATCGATGAGCTTGCCGATGACGATGATGATCTTCCTGAAGAAGAGCCTGTGCCCGAAAATCGCGATCTGAACGGCGCGCATGGCGTTGTTCTGGAGCTAGAAGAACACGGTCTACAGAACGAAGCAGAGGACGAATTTGACGCGATTTTTGGCGACGAGGATGTGCCGGAAAACACAGAAAATGACTTTGCACAAACCGACCTAGACTTTCCGGGTCCTCTGGGATATACGGGGCTCGATAGCTTGCACGGGATGAGCAATACGGTGGGTCTAGAAGATGATGGATTAAACGACTTGGGCTTGGGGTTCGAGGACGAGGGGAACGACTTTTTGGAGCCTATGCTGGTCCCGCAACCTGCGGTGCCGCAGAAACGCAAGCAGTCGGATGTTGTTGCTGCAAAAACGGCCAAATTACGCCGCATAGTCAAGAATATGGAAGCTACTCAACGGGCTCGTATGTTGCGCAAGTATTTCCCGACGTTTTCCTCAGATAAGCCTTTCAATTTCCACGACATGGCGCTGCCGGATCCGCAATATTACGCATACAAACGCCCTGCGATTGCATTCAAAAGCCACCTCAAACCGCTCATCCCGTTGAAAGTGACGTTGGACATCGAGGCCGACCAGAAAAAGCAGTTCAAGTCGCGCAAGGGCGTGCCAAATGAGGATCCCACCAAAAAGGGCGTCACCCACATCACAGAAAAGGATTTGGACTTTATCGACGGCTTACGCCTGGGCGAAGAGGGCCTTGTACAGGTAAAAATGCTCTCGATCATGGAGCAGGACTCTGTCGACCACGACAAGTTTGCTGGCTTCAGCAAAGACCTCGTGCTTGCCACAGCTGACTGGGACGACCGCGGGATCATCAGCGCAGGGGATTCTGACGCCGAAAGCGAGCCGAAAAGCCCGAAAAAACTGGTTCTTGAGCTGTACGAGCTACACGAGATCTCTTACGACGACGACAACATTTTCGAGGGCCAAGCGTGCCGTGACGTGCTCGAGTTGAACATGAACGACCCGCGGCTCTTGTTTGTGCCTGATGTCAAGAGGTCGGAGCACAAAGCCAAGCCAGTGCCCAACGACACAAAGCACCTCACGCTGCGGTTCAACATCTCCAACGACAAGGCGTACGAGATCTTCGAGAACAACTACAACACCAAGGTGCGCAGCCAGTTGAGCAACTTGAACATCGAGCACTCGATCCCCGCGTTACGCCTCCAGACACCCTACTACAAGATTAAGTTGAGCAAGGACGAGGCACGAGCGTTCCACCGCCCGCGGTTCCCCGTAATTCAGGGCCTGCTCATTTGTTTCTCGAAACCGAGGGTCCGCAAAAAGAAAAAAGATCGCGGCAAAACGCCCCAGGAGGTGTTTGCCCGCACCAGCGACTTGTCCGTAACTGACACCGCGCCGCTTATAGCGATGGAATACTCGGAGGAGACGCCGGGGATTTTGTCGAACTTCGGGATGGGCAGCAAATTGATCAATTACTACCGCAAGGACTCAGAGGATGACAACACGCGGCCCAAGGCGCCGTTTGGCGAGACACACGTGTTGGGGGTCGAGGACCGGTCGCCGTTCTGGAACTTTGGTCACGTGGCCCGGGGCGACTTTGTGCCCACGCTCTACAACAACATGGTGCGGGCGCCGATCTTCAAGCAGGAGCTGAAACTGACCGATTTTTTGCTTGTGCGGTCACAGGGATGCGGCAACCACCAACGGTATTTTCTTCGGCGCATCGACCATCTTTTCGCCGTGGGAAACATCTTCCCGGCGGTGGAGGTGCCTGCGCCTCACTCGCGCAAGGTCACCAACACGCTGAAAAACAGATTGAAGATGATCGTGTTCCGGACAATGAACCACAACGGCACCGCCCGGCTCTCGGTAAAAGACATCTCGCTGCACTTTCCCGACCAGAACGATATGCAAAACCGCCAGCGTTTGAAGGAATTCATGGAGTACCAGCGGCAGGGCGACGACCAAGGGTTCTGGAAGATCCGCGGCGGCGATGCTGTGCCTACCGAGGAGGAGATCAAGGCGATGGTGACCCCTGAGGACGTAGCCCTCCTAGATTGCATGCAACATGGACAACAGGCATTGGACGACATCGATTCGCTCTACAACGACGACGCGAGGAAGTTGGACTTCAAGAAAGAAAACAAGGAGGCCGAAAAAGAGGTCGAGGCCGCGGAAAAGGAGAAGAAAAAGCGCGAGAAGGACACCGACATCGACGAGACCATCGACGAGGGACTCGCGCCCTGGAGCTCCCTGCGTAGTTTTATCATTGCCAATCAAACTAAAGCGATGTTACAGCTCAATGGCGAGGGAGACCCCACGGGTATAGGGCTTGGGTTTTCGTTTCTCCGGGCCACGCAGAAACACGGTTTCAAGCCGTTGGTACCGCCGCCCAAGGATTCTGTTCCAAAAAATACCACGGCGTCGTACCAGCAGAAGCTATACGAAACGGAGGTGTCGAGAATCTGGTACGGCCAGAGAAGCTCCTTGACGGTAGACAACACTGAGGGCCACTCGCTTGACGACATCTACCGTCAGTACAAACCAATGAACCACGACGAATATATCAAAAATAAGTTAGCGAAGGAGCGCGAGGAGATCATCAAAA